>VYXD01013152.1:153415-178159 GCA_013397195.1 Hylia prasina | reverse complement strand
AAAAAAAAAAAAAAAAAAAAAAAAAGCTACCTTGGGATGCCTGCTGAATGTTGCCCCGAGTGTGCCCAGCCCCTGCCCGCCCCACTGCGGGGGTGCTGGTGCCCCCACTCCCCAGGAAAGCCGGGCACGATGGCGCCGGTGGGGCAGCGCCGGTCCCCGCCGGCTGCGCGAACACTGTTGTCTGAACTCGGCCGAGTTTGTCGTTCGGTACCTGTCCGCCTCCGCGGATGGGGT
The DNA here is from genome assembly GCA_013397195.1 of Hylia prasina. Lineage (NCBI taxonomy): Eukaryota > Metazoa > Chordata > Aves > Passeriformes > Sylviidae > Hylia > Hylia prasina. The sequence continues at coordinate 177,925 of VYXD01013152.1, read as the reverse complement.
GGCTTTGCAGCCGCTGGGAAGACTCCCGGTTCGGGCCCGCCGAGAGCAATCGCATGGTTACCGCCGAGTCTCGGTCACCCCGGCCCGGCCCGGCCCGGGCCCGGTCCCTGCAGGCGCTGCGCAGCCTGCCAGCCACAGCTCTGTGCAATGGGAACCCTGCCCCCGGAGCGGGGGGCGGCGGTGCTCAAATGCCACCTCACTGCTCCTCGGTGAATATTAAACATCATTGTCTTACAAATGAGGAGAAACCGCTACCGTCAGAATAATAATAAACTACCTCTTGAAACCCTAAGTCTCTTACAGCGGGGCGTTAGAGACGACGAAGCTCTTAGCGCTAAAATCGGATTCCTCCCACCTGCGACTTCCCCGTGTCCTCATGTCCTGAAACTGTCCGTCTTGTTTGTCATCCTTGTTCTGCTATTAACCACACGATACACACCGATCCCCGCAAGAATGATGGATGGAATTATTTCATCCCGTATGAATTCCTGCAACCTGTCTGTGAAAAGGTCCTACCCTTCTGATGATCGCGTTGTCTCCTTGACTGGAAACACGGGGGGGACGTGGGACTCTGTCACTGAATCTGGGTCAGAAGAGGAAGGCAGCTTATGTTCCCTGGCCAAGGTTTTTCCCTTCGGCTAATGACTTTGTCCTATGTCAGTGAAGTCACTAAGACTTATTCGTGTCTGCAGGTCCAGAGCAAACTTTGAAGTATCCTTGAATTCTACACCTCTCTGCTGCATCTGTGAATGAGTGAGTCAGTCACTGGAGAATAACCGTGTATCAGAGGGGAAACAGCTCCCTGCAAGCAGGGATCACGTATTAGGAAGCAGTTCCCCTAGCCGTATTGTCCAGATTTGATCATTACAAAATCAAGAGACTCCTCCGTCTCATGCAACATACTAGTGTCACACCTCGAGAATGTAGAGGAAAGTCCGAAGAAGTGAAGGTGACGGGTTGAAAAACTGAGGCAGGAAACAAACCCCATCACCCTTCCAAAATAAAAACCTCTTCACCCAAATATAGCACCAAATAAACCACAAATTTATACGTAATCAATACTGATCTGGAACCAATCTGTTCCTCCCCAGCTTTGTGCAGATCCAGGGCTGCAAGTGCTTGTGATTACAGAGAGTAGGAGGGTCATTTTCTAACAAGGGTGCTCACTGTATCTGAGCTCCAAATTATCCAGAGAGGACAGATGGCCCTTCTGATCTTATAATGAGAGCAGGGAGTGATTATCAGCCTGAACCAAAAAATGATGCTCTGCTGACATATTTTCACAGTTCTGAAATCTGTGCTTGCACTTATGCCTCGCTTCATATCCCTCTTCGTTTAATTTAGGCATCGTTTGGGATTTCGGAGGGCTGTGTGAAATCCGTTCATTTATCTCTGTCTGTGCGTCTGTGTCTCTCTCCCCATGTATCTATCTAGGACATGTGTACAGACACAAAACAAAGGAAAGCAAAAGGTCACTTCACAGGAACTCTTAACCCAAATCACGCTTGGCAAAATATTTATATATAAATATATTTGCCAATAATTAAGAAGCCCAGCTGCCTCCCGGATGCCTAGATTTTATGTCTGCTTCTTGGCAGTTTTCTGGGGCTGTTGCATTCCATCTTTGCAATTACTACACTACATGGCGAGTCAGCCCAGACCCTAGGTCCCTTTTGAAAAAAAAACAAAAAAACAAAAAAAAAAAAACCCACATACATGTGTATGTGCATATCTGGGGCTTGTGTTCCTGCTTTAACCATTTTTCCCCCACAGAAGGATCTGTAGCAGAGAGCAGAATCCCCCATGAAGAAAAAAAATCATGATGGCGGAGTGTAAAGGGAGATATTTCTTTCATTTGCAGATTTCTGCGACTTTTCAGCCTAAAAGCAGTGTTAATCACCTTTACCCTCCACAGAAAGTGTAACAGAGATGGAGAGCTGGGGAAGTTCTGGTGACTGGCGGTAGTCAGATTTCCATCCCGCTTTCCAAGTCCCTCAGAGGTGAACTTGCAATTGCAGAGAAGTTAGGTCAGTACAAACAAATTAAATCAGGGAGCTATTCAGTGGTTACACAGTCATTTCACTCTCCTATTTGCACTGTAATATTGCATTACCCTCTAATTGTCACATATACTTCTCGCTCTCCAAATATGGAAGACAAATAGTGAATCCGTTTAAAGTTGCGCCGCTTTCCAGGCTGCCCAGCTGGGCGAGGAGAGACTTTTCTGCGTGTTCTTGCTGCCATCTACTGGTGCCGCGGCCTCAGCCCTTCATCTGTGAAACTCCCCTCTCTTTTCACAGCCGAGAGGAAAAAGGTCTATGGCGAACAGTGGGAAATGCACCAAATGAGAAAAGGCGTAATAACGTCTCCAGTGGCACCGGGAGGTCACCACGCCGTTAACTTTAAGCACAGGGGAACACGACACTTTTAGTTACTGGAGTTGTATTCACTACTTGAAACTGAACATGTGATTAGTATCTGGTATCTTTGCAGACTCTGGCTCTAGGTGTAAACTGATTTTCTACAAATAAGGCAGTTATTTCATCTTTTTGGTGCTAAGAGCTTCTTAATGTTTTTTTTTAATATTTTTTCCTTTTTGAAGAAAAACCACATCCCTTTTGCAGGAAAAAACCCCACCAAGTTTAGATATTCTGTATCATTACCAGTGTCAGATTTAAAGGCAGCCAGTGGCCAAGTTTTCCCTACTCCCTTTTCCCTCTTCGGTATCTATCTGAATTCCACCCTCAAGCCTTGGCAGAAGAGGTGTGTCAGACTACCTAAGTAACATCAGTTTGGCTTTGTCTGCAAACATTTTCTTTAGAAAGTAATTTTTTTCACAGCAGCATTTTTTTTTTCCCTGATGGATCACCTCATGTTATTGTCTGTTCATTTCCAAATGACTGCTGATTTAGAGTAATGACACCATCTAATAACTTTATCCCATGAAAATCATACCATATGCATAAAAGCTTCTTGGAGGAATGTGTGGTTAGGGGAAATTTCTAGAGCTATACGTTCCATTTCCACCTGTAGATTGTCTGGGCCAGATGCACTTAAGGCCTGGCTGTGAACTATGGAGGCTTGAGGTAAGTCCCCCAGGTTCCTGTGATCCCTGCAGCAAAGCCTTCACCATGTCCACGCTTCAGAGACACAGTGTAGAGGAATTTTCTGAAGGCATCAAGAAGCTCTGGGGCATTCTGAGGGCAACGAGAAGTTTTAGGCCTTGGACCTATCAGCTACCCTGGCTCAAAGATCCCTTTTCAGAGCCCACCTGCAGGGCCTCACTCAAGGGTCAATGGTTTACCATCCTAAAAGCACTGCCTCCTCCACTGTCCCCTGCAATGTGAGAAACTTTGATATTGATTTTTACTCCAAACAGGGCAGGCTATAGCCACAGTTGATCACAGAAAACATTTCTACTTCCATGTGACAGAAATCCAGCTTAAGGGAAGGAGTTCTGACTGGATGGGCCACATCCCTCTAGGGCGGTGACATAGAGCTAAGTCCTTTCATGCCTTAGGTTTAATTTTTAGGAAATAGGTTTCTGAGGTCTTTAGTCTTTCTGAGTTGCATTTCTTGATTCAAAAATCTGCCTGACTATTTTAACCATCCCCTGGCTTTATGTCACAGCTTCTGGGACACCTGACCTTTGGTAGCAGGGATCTTCCAGTTGGCAGGAGAACACCAACAATGCAAATGATGCAATGCAGAGGCCTTAAGTTGTTTGTGCCTCATTCTGAAAAGCCAGCTAAACAGAATGGTCTGAACACAAGGAAACAGACTCAGGACGCACCATGCTTTCCTTCATATAGCTAATCAATGAATAAAGCACAACCCACAGATTCCCATCTGGCCTTGACTTCAGTATCAAACAAAGCATCCAGGTTTTTTAAGGCTTTGTAAAGAATTATAATATGTATTTTGAGGCTGTGGATTTTTAAAGTAAGACCAAAGACATTTTTAATGTGTCATGAAACAGGCATGCCCTGGTGATCCCCTCCCATGCCTACTACATCCTCTGTGCAATTTGACATTTTCCGTGATGTCTGAGCAGAGGAACAGTCTGGTACGAGGTACCTGAGGTATTGATCAGCAGAATAAAACCTTCACACAACGGCAGTGTGTCACATCCCTCCCCATGAGATCTCTGAGGGTCACTCCATTAATTGTGGCATGTTTCTGAATTAGCTATGCTGTGACAGTCACACCCGTAGAAAGCAGATGTGACAGCTTTTGGCTCCTGAGTGACCAGCTAGCCATCCTGAGAAGTTACCAGCTACCTTTTCTTTTACTGCTGTTAGTTTAGGTTTGCCTGTTCAAAGACATTCTGCCTCAGCATATATGAACATCAAGCAGCACGTTATCTTTAAAAGCATTTAGTCCTTTTTTAGCAGGACATACTGATATTACGTTCTGCTTTGTCAGTGTGACATCCACGTGACAGCTTATGATCACCCACTTTTTAATCTGTTAGCCACTTTCACTTCCACTTGCACAGCACACTGATCAGTGCAATGCAGGGCTGTATGGAGGTGCATCCTGGCTGTGTGCTTTTAACCTGTGTGCTGCTCTAAAATACCTGTGCTCCCGAGGTTGAACAGATGGCCACAGAAGATGTTACACGATATCTCTGGTTAAATGCCTCTCTGCACATGAGAAAATTATTTTTTGGGCAGTATAGCATATGATCATATGGGTCCTCTGTGACTGAGATGCAAGCACACTGAGGGCACAGCTGAGGCGTGTTCTCAGCTTGAGTTGCGGTGCAGGAGAAAGATTTGTGTCATTTTGCACATTCCAAATCATTTGGGGATCATGGCAATGAGCTTCGTGTTCAGACTGCTGGCTAGCTTTTATTAAACCAGAGATTAATTTGATTCAAGGGAATGGCCCAGAATCTTGTATAAAGGAAGACATCGAGATGGATTCTGCAAAGCCCAGTGGAAAAATTATGTTATTGTTGTTTTAAATAGTATTCAACATATGACACTGTGAAACATAATGAGTAGCCTGAACATCTTGCTGCATCACTAATTCATAGTAATACAATTCTTTTTTCTGAGATGCTTTGTAGTACTTCTTGTACCACTTGTAAGTGGTACTTTGAGGTCAATCGATGCCTATGGTTCAACATCTTTAGCAGATTTCAAAACTGAGGGAATTTATTCCATGCAAAGATTAACATTTCAAACTTCTCTATTAAGACAACTAAGAGGCAAAATTTTGAAATTTTAGATATTCATGAATATCTACTTGAACTACCAGAATCATCTGTTTCAGTAAGTTTGTAACACTCCATGCTAGTATGGATTACTTTGGACTTAATAATATCAACTTTTCTATTCTCTTAATATAAATTATAAAAACAAAGGGAAGCACTTCAATAACTTTGAAATTAATTGCTCCAGTATTCTTTGCAAAGAACATTCATAGAACTTTCATCAACCAATACGGAAATTGACAACTTAGAACTTTTATAACCAGTTTTAATTATCACATAATAAAGTGACTAGAAGGACAGCAAGTGTGTGCTCTGCAAAATAATAATTTACACTGAAACTGGTAATTCTTGTTACTAAGATTTATATACTAAAATATGTGTGCATATTAGGAAACAAGGGAACTTACATTTAATTTAAATAGTATTCAGAGGACAACTATTGAGATATGAGTGCCTTTAAGCAATACTCCATGTAAGCTGATATTCCTACAGTCAGATAAAGCACAATAGAATAAATAGGATTTATTTTTCTTATTTTAAGAAGAGGAAAACAATATTCTGTTTACAGTCTAGCAATGAATGCTGTTTGTTTTTCTTCAAAACTACCGTGAGGTTAAGTGAAGAGGAGAACATTATCTGTGCACCTTTACACATGAATTGCAAACACTGCTCCTGCTACTGAACATCCATTTGGGAATTACTCAGGCTTCCCAAGTGGATCTGGCCTACTCAATGTACACGAGACGATATGGTTAATGAGTACATTCTAAAAGATACCTGTTTGAGAGTCAAGTCCCTAAATTCCATGCAGACCTGTGGTCCCCAATGAATGGTTGCTCCAGTACTTGAAAACCTTTCTTTTTCCTCCAAATTACATTCAGAGAACATTAAACCCTTTCCAGTCTGTTCAGCTGAACTATATCTGGTGAACTGCCTTCCTCTTTGATTTTTTCCATGCTTGTGCCAATGGGAAGTGTAAAATGAAGCCTTGCTTTCATCGGGGACCAAAGCATCTCTGTGCTAAATCTGATGCTGCAGACTGGGTAGATGAATTCTGAATGAATGATAGCCTCACCCCTGTGATATGCACTTTCAGAAAATCCTTCATGGCTCATCTTCCCTTCAACTATATTGAAGTGACATCTTTTCTGGCCTCTGCTGACTTCTGGCTGGACTAATTTGGTCTTAGCAATCGTAAGTGGTGTAGGAAATACTGTGCATTTTAGAACTGAAGCTTTGACATGATACAAGTTAGACCTCGTTGAGCAATTTGGATAATCATGAGTTTTATGGCTTTCAGATGTTCTTGCTGCAGTGTAAAGGTCCATAAATATTTAGAACAGAGAATCTATGGTCCATTTATGCCTATTTTATGTAGCATTGTTTTTCTTTGTTGAAGCTTGTTATTTTGTGTATGACAGCAACATTGTAGTTTTCAAATAGGATTTTTTTTTTTTCTAAAGAGCTTCTTGTAACACAGAGGCATTGAGGTGATCAGAGGATGAATTCTATTTTAACATCCACAAACTGGAAGATATCAACAAAGATTAGCTGAAGATAAATAAAGAAATAATCTGTGACAGTGTTGAGAATGATTCTCAGAATTTTAAATACTTGTTAAAGGCTTTGCTGTATTTCACTTCAATAAACATCATGCTCCAGTTACTACTTGAAACCATAGGGGCATTATCCTGTGCAGCACTTATCAATATTTTAACACGTGAAAGTCAAATGATGTTGAAACATTGAACTATATTTCCATCTGTGCAAGCTAAAATGGTACAAATGCATCCTGTGTAATGGAATACTACATCCCCAGTTACTTTCTTACAAGTGATACCTGATTCCTCTGTATTTTCTGTGGTTGTTTCCATTGCTCTGCTGATGGTGCCCAAAGGAAGACTGTCTTTTAAAATTAATGTTTATAGCATTTAAGGAATTTTTAACCCAACCTGCCTTAAATCCAGAGAAAAATTCTTGGAATTTGCTACAAAAATTAGTAGCTAATTTTCTGTTGCCCTTGCCTCAGTGTTAGATCTTTCTGCTCCTTTTGTGTGAAAATGGGTATTGGTACCAAAACAAAGACCCTGAGGTTGGCTAGAACACAAATGAGATGCTCCCATGAGAGATTCTGGGAGCTTGTGTCCAGTGGAAAAATGTACTACTCAGAGAGCAGTAAAAAGAAGAGATGGAGGTTGCTGCCAAGGGTTGAGTATTTTGGAGGGATTTCTCTGAGACCTCTGGGCAGACAGCTGCAGTCACAGACCTGCACCGTGACCCGCACACGCCACAGTCCCAGAGCCACCAGCAGCAGCAGGCAGAACGGGATGGCCTCTCATATACTGGGCCAAACACCTGGTTTCACCCTGTAAGTCCATGTGAAGGATCCCTGCACTGCAGATAGGTGTCACACAGAGTGTGAGAGACGCATCAAATGCTAACTGTATTGCTCATTTTGAGAGTCTTACCTTACAAGTTCTTCTACCAGCAGCCCATCACAGATTAAATGGTTGATATCCCTTCTGTGGATCCCCTTCCATGAGCTTGTGTCTTGTTGTTTATGTTATATCTGACATTATGAGCGCTCCATCTGGTCACTGAATTCCTTTTCTTGGCCTACATCATGTTGTTTGATTTGTTTCACAATCTCCTTGTTTCTCCTGACTTTTGTACCCAAGGCCTTGGCTTCTATATTTATGTCAACCAGCCAGTACTTCTTTATTTCTTGAAACTATCTGAAGCATTCTCTCTCCATGGTCATGTGTCTGTGATTCTTGTATGATCTCTTTCCCAGTGAAGCTTGGACTGCTGCTGTTGCTGCTTTAGAAAAGTACTTGAAGACTATCAAACCTGCTTAATTGTGGGGCTGCTTTAAGCACTTTTCTCCAGTCATTTAGGGGCTGCTCATTTAGCTACCACTTTTCTCTGTCTAGTTACTAAACTGCAACATCAAGTGAAGCAGACTTTGTCTTCTCCTGCCCACCTTGTCCAGGCTATTTGGAGGATGAATTTTTAAATTGCAACATTGCAGGTCTGGACTTTCTTCCCACCTGATCTGATGTCTTCCTGCAGGTGTTCAGGTAGATCAGTGAGGCAAAGAGAGAGCTGAGGTAAACAGAAAACTGACAGCTGTCTTTATTTTGCTGCTTCCCTTCAGTGGCAATCAGGTCTGTGCTTTGCAGGGCCCTGCTCATCAGCAATGGCTAGGACTCCAAAGTTCCAGTTGTACCTGCGTCCAGTGAGAAAGCTTCTCTGTTTTCATGGGTTTCCCAGCTTCTCACACTGGCCTTAAATTTGTTTCACTTACAATAACCAATCACAAAACACATTTTTCCCAAGGCTTCACTGACTCTGCTTTGTATTTTTAATTCTCCATGTGAGGATAACAACAGCCTATTACTGTTGTTTATCAATGTTTCTTGGAATGGATTTCAGAGGGCTTCCCATCCACCTAGAAGCCATTTGATCCATTATCCTGTAAGTGGCTGTAAGTGCATCCAGTAGAAGGGCTGCAATCTTTTAGTCAATATGTTTCTTCTGCAGCACATGCATCTAGAGCACCTTCAGAGCTGGTAAAATTATACAGCAAATACTGTTGCTTCATCAGAAGACCAATCCTAGGACAGGTCCCCACTACCAAGGGATAATCATGGTGCTGGAATGTAACGTGAGTCTTTTTGTAATGCTCCACTGTACCCATGATTGATTATAGGCTGAACATTTTCCCTTCTCTTTTTTTTCTGTTGAACTCTGACATCTGCATTTTCCATTTGTCTGTCTGCCTGGTTTCCTATTTGTTTTGAACTAGAGTGTTTGAGAAGTGCTGTTCTCTGTCAGTGCTGAAACCCTTTCCCCAGCAGTTCAGCTGCTCTCACTGTTTGGATTAGTTGCTTCAGGCTGGTGTCTCTTTGTATTCTTTTCTCTGAGTGGCAGTGGCGAGTCCCAGGCAACAAAGTCGTGGTGGTAGGAAATGACAGCAGTGGCTGGACATGAGACAACATCTCTGGGAACCCTGTGAAGGCTCATGTAGTTACCATGATCAGCCAGGGAAAATGATTCTATATCCAGCAGTTCAGTAGGCAGCTCTGAGTTGGAGACACTGTGGCTTTGGTTTTGATTTTGGTTTTTCAGGCTCTTGCAGAGATCACCAGTACATAAACCTCAGAAGACTGGATCAAGCATTTGAGTTCCAAGAGGATTGAAGTTAAACACAGAGATCATGGGGCCTTTTCAAAGAGAAATGGGGCCTAGGATTTGTGATCTAGAAGATCAGGTAACTCTAGCTCAACAGTAAAATCAGATTTTGATCAGCTCTGGACTGTAAATAGTAAATATGCTAAATAAATTATTTTAACCAAGACTGGAGCAGAGCTGTTGTGTTGAGTATCTTCAATGAAGTAGGACACAGAGATAATCCCAGCTGAGGTGTGTAAAGCCAATACCAAGTGTTCCATGTTTGAGACCCAGGTGATCCTTCTGTTTGTTGTGCACCCCACAATGGAGTGTTGCTTCCAAATTTATGTGTGGATGCCAGTTATCATCTCTGTTGGGTAAGTAAGTGCTAAAAGTACTTGTTAGATATTATAATACAACCCGAAGGTCATGGAGTATTTTAGATGGGCTTTTGAAACTTTTCCTCCTAGAGAGAACATTAAAAAAATCTTCATATCCTTATATAATTATCCTTATATAGTGAGCCTGGCTCACTATACAGGATGCATTCCTACTTTTATCCTTTTACTAAATTTTTGATCTGTAAATCCAGCATTTTCAGAAGTGAGAGTCCTCTCATATAGGTGTTTTTTTAAAGTGTTTTTTACGTGGTAGGTATGTATGCTATGTTTTCTTGCTCAGGACATTCTTCCATGTGAACCTCCATAAACTGACTAATGTCGTGCTCTATAATGTCCTAAAGGTAAAGCATTTCTGCCCTGAGATGGCAGATAACATTCAATGTAAATAAACACAAAGGCATGTGGAGAAAAAGTGGCCCATTTAAAGTGATGGCTCACATCTACAGCATACCATTGCTATGTTATTTTTTTGCATGCTGTTCTGAGCCCCTCATCTCTAAGAGAGCATAACAAAGCTGGAAAAGGTTCAGAGAAGGGTGACGAGGTGGCCAAGTATATGGAATAATACTTTATGAGAAAAAAAAGGGGAAGATTCAAGACAAACAGAAGAAAGTATTCCTTTTCACAACGTGTCTGGAAACCACAGGAATGCACTGCTGTGGGATGCTGTGAATGGTGAAAGCTGACCTTGATTCAGGGAGAGATAGGGAAAATTAGAAGAAGAGAAAGCCATCAGTCAAGACCCACTAAAGAAAATAATTTTGAATCTGGAAGCCCCCGAGCAGCAAGCTGTTGCAATGTGGTTATGTGAGTTTGCTGTCTCCCAGAGACAGGTTGCTGTGCTGGATGGGTTTTTGCTTTGGTTCACTATGGCCACTCTTAGCATTTATGTTAGAAGACTCCATATTTCTAAACAAAATGACAGCTGGCCAGTGGCTAGTCTTCCATTTTAGTTCCTGGCCAAAAGTGGAAAACCATATTTGAGCCTCTTCCCTTTGAACCTGGCAGCTGGACCAGGTTCTTCCATTTGTGCCTGGAGTTATGAGCAGCAAAACAAATCTACAGCACAGACTCTGCTCTAAAGGATTTGGGTTTCTGCCAACAAGGAGCAAAAACACATCCTGAAATTTTTAGTGTTGCTGCAAGGATTACAGTGGTGCACAGTGCATGTTGTTTCCCAATGACTTCTCTAACAATCTCACCTGCGAATGTGTTTTGCCCAAGATCAGATGGAGGAAAGACCCAGAGCTTTACCTTCTCCATTGTCCCCTCTGCTTAGACACTGCTTTTGAAGGAGGAGGTGTCTGCTTTGGTCAACCATTTTGGAGAAATTGGGATGGGCTTTGGGACCCAGATTAAACCAGACATTTATGGAGTTTCTATACAGTTGGATGCCACTTAGTTTGGCAAGATTGTCCTGTACCTGGAAAGGTAGGCAATAAAACTGCAACCTGTTTTCTACCTAACATATGGTATCTAACCCCACTGGAGGCTTGTGCTTGGCAAGCAAAGGAAAAACACTGCAAATTTGATTTAGGCACATATTCAATGGTAGTCATATGGTTTCCACACACTCTGCTTTGGACACAGGCCAGTGTGTATGAACAAGGGAATATATAATACCAGTAGTATGGAATTTTCTTCCTCTTTTCAGCTTTCACTAAAAATTAGGTGTCTTTGTTCAGGAACACAAACCATTCCTTCTGGCAAAATAACCTCCAAACCCCTGGCCTTCCATCCATCTTCTTTGGATGTATAAAACAAGTTATGAGGTCTAAAGGATCACAAAAAGGACAGGAAAATACATTCATAATCTGTCGTCATTATTTATGTTTTGTTCGCTTCATTATTCACTTCATTATTTATTTCAAGAAATGTTATCTGAAGTTCAGAAGTATGTAGGAATCCCAAAGCAATGGCAGCTGTAAGGAGCTGGTGTCTTTGAAAATAAGTCATATTTGACATATGTGTTTGAGTTTTCACTGCCTCAGTTTACCTACCTAAAAAGAGGAGAGCTGTATCTGCCAGCTGACTTGGCTGGTGCACTCTGGGATTGAATTGGTGATTGAAAAAATGCTTTGAAGTTCCTGTCAGAAAGACATTGTGCAATTGTGAGGTGTTACAGTGTTTAAACAATGAGTGATAGCACACAAGTTCAACTTATTCACAGTACTATGTAAAAGCAATGCATTAACCTTTTGGATTGAATCACAGTTTCATCTTGGGATGGATTAGAGGTCTCTCTAAGTGCATTAACACCTGAGAACATAACCAGACAGAAGAATCAATTTACTCAAGAGACAAGCTGCTGTGGTATCATCGTCAGCAGGAGCCAGAAACTGAGGAGACTGCACCAGGGTGTGGGTCTGGACAGTGGTTACAGCTACTGTTAAACAATTCAACAGCACAGCAGTTCTTCTTCCTCCTCCTTTGCCATCTGAAGGCAAATGGTTACCTGAGACATGAACTGGAGCATTCAAGCAATGTCATAATTCATGATTTTTCATGCTTGCTTTACTGCCAAAAGCTCCAAAGACTATGAATTTTTCTATCTTTGAGTTTGGGAGTTCCATTCATTTAATTATTGCACTTGAATCTGAATTCTGAATGCATATTTTGAATACTAATTGTGAGTTATTTGGAAACAACACAGTTCCTGTGGATTCATACACTGAAAATCTTGGCTTTATTTGGGAACTGTGCTTCTGGACACAATACAAAGTAATTCCCCAGCAGTGAAAAAGCTTCAGAGAAGCCCAGCTGTGGGCAGTCGTGTGGCTACTGAGTGTTCAGGTCGAGCAATTGTCCTGGGGTCTGTGGGTTGCAGAAAAAGTGCAGTATATTCATATAAGCACTCACTAACACTGAAGCCAATCCATTTACTGGCTCTGGACCCCATCTCAGTCACATCATGTTCCTGAGGCTGGGTAGAGATACCAGTATTCAGGAAATTTTGTTCAAATAAGGGGTTGGCGTGCAGGCCAGCATGAGGCCTCAAGGTACTGAGGATTCGTGTTCAGATGTGGCCCTGTCACTGCCTAAACAGAATATTTGTTACTGCACCTCCTTAAGGCAGTATCTGTGTTGTCACATTGTTGGGGTGGAAGGAAACACAAAGGCCATCAAGCAAAATTTAGAATTTGGGATTATAAAGTAAGGTTGTTAAACCACATTTGGGAACTGATGTTAGGCCTGGTTTACAGAGCAGTCTTGTCACCTGTTGGACATCTGATGTCATATGCCCACATTTTTTGTGACAGTTTGGCTCCTGTGACAAGGCAAGAGATTAAAAGAAATCCTAAAGAGACTCTGAAATGTATATTCTTTCTTGTTTTGAGATGGAAGGAGGGAAGAGATGGAGACAGATAGTTCCTTGCCTTGAGAAACTTTCCTGTCTGAGGGCACTCAAGCTTGAGGCTCTTCCCAGGGTAGCAGTGAGGCTGCCACCAAAAACCAGGATAGATCTGAACATGTCTCTGCAGGGTTTCAAGGTAGGTGGGTGCTTCCAGAGCAGCCACTGTTTCCTGTTATGTTGATAAACCTATTAAGGAAACAAGGTGTGCAGGCATTGTGTAATCCTCAGGGCTCAGGAAAATAGGAGAGAACAATTTAGCTTTCTGATGGAAAGTAGGCCCAGGGTCTGATGATACTCCCTGGGTCACATGATAAGGGAATTCTCTCCAAAAGCCATATTTTTGCCTCTTTTCATACGCATTATATTGATTCTGGCCCCTTTACCTAGGCTGCAGGTTCAGGAGTGGAGGGAAAGCTCTGCACAGCACAGAAGACTTTGACTCACTGACACATTGCTCTCTCTCTTGCTGTTTGGAGGGTGTCATTACAGGTTCTGTTGATGAATGAGCATTGCTAAACACACTGTACAAGAGCGTGCATCTGGAACAAGGCATTTCAGCTTCTCTCTCCCCTGGAGAGTCAAGCAGAAGTCAGAGTTGTGCATGTGTGTGTGAAACACAAAGGCTCGTCGTGGCAGCATGAAATGAGGAAGGGATCTTCCACAGCTGCCCTCGCCAACAAGTATGATGCTCATTTTGGCACTCCTCCGATGCCTTTCAGATGGGTGTATTGGAGAACTGTGCAAGCACAAAATCCCTCAGAAAGGGTTATAGTGAGGAACAAGACATTAGCTGGACAGATGAGTCTTGCAGACAACCCTTTAGCATTTTCTGGGGCAGAATGTGTGTGTATATGCATCACAGTCCCAAGGCATTTAATGAAGAACTTTCCAAAGCTGAAATACTACCCGCTATCTTTTGCTCATTGAACAGAAAAAAAATCAGCCTAAAACACGTACACATGTGTTCACAATAGGTGAAATTGCAAAGGGTGTGAGTGTTGTTGAAGTATAAATCTCCACAATTTTTGGTCTTGAGAAGATCCTTGCATATATTAAGATTTCTCTACTTCACATACAAATATGGGTACAGATTTTCTACTGGGAGAGAGCAGGTATCAGCAGAGAGCTGGACCAGGGAAACACCATCCCTCCATTGTGATATATCCCACTGCAGTACAGCTCTCTTGGCTATGCAGTGCAGAGGAAGCCACGTATGGAGGCACCTGGCTGTACAACTTCAGTCCTGCAAAAAGATTTTGCAGTAATTTTTCATATCTCTTGCCTGACAATTGGGAATACAAGCTGCAAATGGCAGATTAAAATTTTAATGACCTGAAGACAGCCCTCCCCATCTTTGCCCCTGCAAAGGGGAACAGTGCTGGTGACAAGGACTGCACCTATGTGTGGTGGGGCACAAGGAGGCTGCACAGGCACACAGGGCAGGCAGTGTCCCCAAGGCACAGCTTGCTAAGGTAGCCCCATCACCTGCTGGCTCAGACTTTTCACATCACACCTGTGCAGAGTCCTCTGCATTTCAGGGTTTGCTTGTCCCCCTCCCTGGGACTGGGGATGGATTTTGAGGCTTGACACAGCACTAGCATCAAAGTGCCCAGGGCTATTTAGGGAGCCAAAATACAAACCATCAGTCCTGGTTCAATCACCAGAAGTACCTCTTTTGCTCACAGTAGTTGATTCTTCCTTCAATACTATCTACAAGGTGTTTAAAATCTCTTTAAATATCACTTAATGGAGCTTTCATTAACTTTCCAGACAGCTCACTTAGTTTGCTACCTTTGCTCATAGATGCTGAGAAACTACATTTCAGTTGCTAGTTCTCCCAGTCTTTCTGCTTGTTTGCTGTCATTCTTTCTCATAGCAAAAATGTTCTTTGTACCACTTTCCAGAACAGCCTTGTCCTTAAAAAGATATTTTTGCTGGTTCTTCCAGAATGTTCCCTTGTGGTCAATGTTATTCTTATGCTTATATTCCTAAGAAATACAGAACAGCTCCATGTCATGCTATACTCTCTTAGACTGTCCTGGTGGCAATATTGACATTTCTTCACAGTTCAAAAACTCAGCTTCAGGTGTAAGTGCTTTCCAAGAAAGCAAGTTCCAACCACATTCACAAGCATATCCTAACTGTACATCTGAGCTGTGGGGATTATATTCCCTACTGACCAACAATTCACGTTTTAAATACCTTGCTGAAGACTTTAGGTGTCACTTTCCTTCTGTAATACTGCATGTGAGTGGCTGCAAGATGAAATCTTCATCGATAAAGAGGGGGTGCACAAAAGGGGTGTCAGTAGCCTGAGCTCTCTGAGCTTTCACAGGACCACAATTTAATCTAGGTGAGTTAGAGGTGCTAATGCAATGAGACTCTCAGGCATGGCATGAAATTTATTCATGGTGATTAGGAAACCCAATCGTTTGGGCTGTTTTAGCACATTAGGCACTTTTTAAAGCTAAATGGGTCCCTTATCACTGTATAGCTCCACTCCGTCTGTGAATCTGTGCTGGCCAGCTGCTCGTACTTACTGTCATCCAGTCTGTCCTATTTATGCTTCAGTGTGCTCTGTTCTGCTTTGGAGATTATTTCTCTTCCATGTTAAAGAGTATTCTGCTTTCAAGGTCTCATTAATGTATTTGTTCCTGACACAAACACACATGAAATTCCAGCAAAGAATGCAAACACAATTCCTTTTATGACAAAGACCAAATTTAATATGAAAACAGCTTTATTTTTGTTGAAAAATTTAGAGAGATGTAACATAACAGATTAAGTGGTGACATAGGAGACAAATAGCCTAATTAATGGCTTATCTTTCCAGAGATTTTGTAATTTATTTTCTGTTGTATTTATTAAGGAATTTGTTGATGCCATCTACAGAAATATCTTGAATAACGAACATTCTACTTTTTAACTGAATTCTTGCCCAGATACCAACAGGAGAGACCTAGACTTAGCAGAAATTACTTTCAGAGGAGTGTAATTGCAACCCTGAAATTCAGGCCATTTCCTTATGGACAACAGTATGAAAGAGGGCCCTTAAAACTCAGGAAATCTGGAAGAGAGTGTTGCCCACTCTGCCTTTCCCCCTGAAAGGAACTGTGATCATGCCCATTCATTCTAAAGCATGAGAGAAATATAGGGCATATTCTCTGTATTCTTCTATTAACAAGAAACTCTTACTTCTTCCTATGGGAAATAGGCTATAGCTGGATCATTGTCCAGCCAGGGTGAAAGAATAGTAATTTGGGCGTGTACAGGGTTCTCAATGAAGAGGAGTTTAATACAGAACTAACAGGCAGTTTCTGAGATAGCCAATAAGGGTCATACTCAGCTCCTGTTATATTTTAAAGGTTAATGTATACTGAATCCTTGCAACCTCCTTTAATAACCCTGCCAAACCCAGAGAGGTCTGAGTATATCCCACCACAAATAATTCCTATTCCTACTCCTTATAAGGACAGGGGATGTATAGGAATGAGGAGGGATTGAGATTGAGTTTCATTGGTTTTCTGGAATTTAGAGATGCACATGCAATTTCTCATGTGGCACTAAAGGCAAATAGGTGCATGACCATTTTTTGAAATCTTTCTGTGGCCTGGAATCTTAAGATCACACAGGTTTCTAATTCCATCTAAAGTCAAAGAGAGTTGAGCATCAGTCTGAAGACCTAAATCTCAGGGAGAATTTTCAAAAGCACCCAAGGTACCAATTTCCTGTCAGTACTGCATCTAACCTGGCTGATTTCCAAAGAAGAGAGCACAGGGTTTGCCATCTACTGCAGTGAAACACGGGGGTTGATTCATTTGTTACAGGCTGAATGCATCTATTAAACCTCAATTCTCAATCTGTTTCTCCACCTGGTAGTTGTTGTGCTCTCAAGTTCTTCCCCTGCAGTTACCAAATGTGCTGATATCTCACGGAAATGGGAGAGACTTATCACAAGTTTTCCCAGGCATTACCATTCCAACTTCAGAAAGCTGGTAGCAATGTCAGTTGTGAGGTTATCCAGCAT
Source organism: Hylia prasina (assembly GCA_013397195.1). Lineage (NCBI taxonomy): Eukaryota > Metazoa > Chordata > Aves > Passeriformes > Sylviidae > Hylia > Hylia prasina. The sequence continues at coordinate 160,748 of VYXD01013152.1, read as the reverse complement.
ATGGACTTTTTTTAAGGTACCAGTGCCCTAAAGGTCTTCAGTCAAGAGGAACTCAGAAAACCTATTTCTGACATGAATTCTAGCACAGAGATATAAAGATTGGTTCAACAGCAGCCTTAAATAAAGAAACATGACTAAACAGGAGCACATTCTTATTAGCAAGCAGTTGTCTGTCCTACAGAAAGCAGAACATGCTAATATATGTAACCATAAAGACAGACTCCAAAATATTTAAGTTCATGAGCAGAGGTGTTGACAGTTAAATTGAACTTCTGGCAGGCATTTGCAGCTTGTGAGGGAGCAAACAGCAACTCTTCAGCTTTCAAAACATTTACCAAAGATAATAATTACAAAGCCACATAGTTTCAGAATGACTTTCATTTGTCAGGACAGTTAACAGCAGTGGGAAGCAAAGCCAAGAGAAAAGCCAAATGCTAGCAGGAAAACACTGACAAATCACTTGATGTAAAGTTGAGCCTCGTAGTATGATGGAAGAGCACAGGACCTGCCATCTAGACCCAGCAAGCCCACACTGAATCTGTTATGGTTTTCTGACCTGGGGAGGAGCCAGGCCATGCTGGAATTGCACCCAAGAGTTCTGGTGCAGCCCTGGGGCAGGATGCCCAGTCCGAGAGTGTCCTTTTCCCCCTTCACCCCTTCCCAAGGCTGAGTGGGTATGGGTGGGGCTGCATCATGTCCTAGCAAACAGACTGAGAACTTGTACTTCTTGATGACAGGGAAAGGGGGAGAGAGGAAGGAGGTTTCTAGGAGGAGACAACAGGGAAAACCACCCCTGTAGGAAGAGAAGCATCTGGGATATTATCCTTTTCTTCTTGACAGGAGCAGAAGTGTATCACTCAGCGGATTTGTTCCACCTCCAACTTTCTTCTCCTGCTGCATTCCCTCTGGCCATCCCTCTAGCCTTATTTCTTCTATTCTGCAGCAAAAGTGGCTGTTGGCAGCCAGCTATCCAGAGTCAGGGCACCTCTTAACTGGCCTTTTATCTGATTCTCGTTAGAGCCACTTCATCCTGATGAATTTCACACTGGCTCCACAAGCTGCCCTGCTCTCCAGGCATTTTTGTGGAAGCTGAACTTGCAATACCAGCTCTAAGGCAGTGCATATTTGGGATGCTGGTTCATTTGTAAAGGTCTTGCAAAGAGTGATCACTTATGATCTCTATTAATTTCTGTGCAAAATAAACATTAGTTCTAAAAGAGGGAGGAGATGGGTGAACTGATTTAGGTTAAATAACCTCTAGCAAACTAAAGTGGTTTCAGATACAATATAGGTGGCTTGGGTTTTATTTTTCAGGGTTTTGCTTTTAAACTCAGCTAACCCTGAGCAGCGTTGGTGCTCTTCTGCTTTCTGTCTTGGAACAGATCCAGAAATAGCAAAATACATTGCAGAAGAGGCTGCTCACAGAGGAGGTCTGGGAGTACAGAAGTAGGAGAGAGAGAAATTTTATGAGCAAGTCTGTTCATATTCATCTTCTGTTCTGATTACGGAGATTAAGAATGTTTCAATAAGCCTGTATTATTTGCAGTGCAGAAAGAAGTCAGCCAGGATGCAGACCCTCCTGAGCTCTGTCTATCCACAAAGGCTAGAGCAAACACAAGCAACAAAGGCTGCCCATGAGATGTGACTCTTGGGAGCAACTCACAGCTATAGCAGCTGACACCAACTGCAGTAGCTGCTCAGCTGGCGAGACTACGGTATCATAGACCACTCTAAAACCCAAGGATATCATACATTTGCTGCCTCATATGCAGCTCAGGAAAGAAAATCTAAAAATCTTCTAAACTTGCTGTCAAGCCACTAGCTATCTTCAGTGTATCTTGCAGTGTGAGGACAAAACTCCCAACAGATACTCTAGTCCAGTGCTACCCATGTGGATGAGCTGCAAATAAAGATTTGTGAACATTGATGAACTGTAGCAGCTTGCATAACACACCACAGCCTTGCCATGATTTGGCAATATCAGCAGAAAAATGCTGAGGTGTTACCATAATACTTTCCTTTTCACACCTCAGTAATCCAGTCTCCATACTGTCATTCCTTTCTAAGACTTCTGGTGGTGATTCTGCAGATAGATGATACCAGTGTCATTCTCAGGTGAGGTAGAAGCACTTCTGGCAACTGCGTCCTTACAAAAAAAAAATTCTGCTTGCAAAGAATACCTGGCTTCAGTGCAAGACTAAACAAAGTTGGAGGCTTGGTTCATTGCACAGATGTTAGGAAACATAAGGCAATTACACCTCCTTTAACTCAGCCTTTTTGTGTTGAAAGCATTGTAGATCTACAGAATTATTTATTATGGACTTCTGTGGGTGCAATGCCATACATGGTGCTGCTGCTGTGTCTCCTGGGAAGCGCCATCCTGAGTACATGGAGGTACACAGAATGACACATTGGATATGGTTAGATCAACTCTCCTAGGGTAGCTATGAGATATTTTCTAAGACAGCACTTTGAAGAAGAAGAAGAAGGAGAAAAAGGAGGACGAGGAGGAGGAGGAGGAGAAGGAGGAAAAGAGGAAATCCCATATCTTCCTCAGTTCTGGATTCCTGGGTGTGTACTAAAGCCCCTGATTGTTCTGGGTCTCGTCAGGGGTGATTGTGACAATGATGACAATTTTCTGGAAAAGCAATCATTAATTTAAAACAAAGGCTGTCCTTTCAGACTCATATTTTTTGTGGCAGAAAAATAGATTGTAAGCATCAACATCCTTGGCCCATATCAGCAAAATGAGCATTTTTTGTAGCCTATCATTGACCAGATGAGTTCAGACCAAAGTCCAAAGAGCTTGACAGAAAACCTGGATCACTTTTTCAAAGTTTACTACAAGACCTTTACTTAAGTTTTACTTAGTGTAGACCTTTGGCAAATGGAGGGGAGTATATCTGCACAAAAATATGGGGATGTAGATGCTACAAACCAAAAAAAATCTGTGCTTGGCACAGCATGGGAAGATGCATTAAAGATACTGTACTCAGTTACATCTCACACTTATTCATATAATTTTCTGTGCCATTCTATCTGTTCCCACAGTGACTGCACCCCCTCCTTAAACAACCACACCAAACTCTTTGGGGCTAATCCTGCTGTCTTCACTCACCAGACTGTAACAACCCAGCCCTGTATGCCCAGCCATGTGCCAGCCTTGCTCAGGGAGGCCCTGTGGCTTTCTGTGCCTCACCAGGAAACCACAGGGTTTAGGGCAGCCAAGTGACTATCCAGGCAACTTTCACCCAGGCAGCATCCAGGGAGCCAAGCCTCCCTCTGTACATGTGCTGAGAGGGCCAATGTCAGAGGAGCTCCACAGGGCATATTTGAGCTACATCTGAGCTTCCTTTCATGGGCTTGTTGTCTGTGTGACTGATGCGCCTGGTATCAGGGCAGCTTTGGAGTGCCCGTAGCACACAGTGGGGGTCCACCCTCAGGGCTTGGTGATCCTTCTCTTCTAATTATTTCTAGAGAATTACACAGATGAAGTGTACAGGCGTGATAGGACTTATCGTGGATTTGAGGAGTACTTATGTGTGTCATGGGGAAGCTGTGGGAAACTACATTTTGCTCAAAATATGTGCAGCAGGGATGGATCCTTTCCTTGAAGGGATTTAAAAATACTCCCTGTCACTATACTGTAGTTGTGTACACTTTCTGCATATAGGATTAGAGGACTGTTTACATGGACATCTCAGGACTAGGGTTGCCACACAATAATTATGATACATGACCTAAGAATTCTGTTTTTGTCTCACATCACAGTCGCAATGCATTAAAAGCATTTTGTCCCTTTCTGTCTTTCTTTTTCTACCTTAATTCTCACATCATTCTGGTGTCTTCATACATGAAGATTAGAAGAGTTTTTCTTTTCAACTTCATGTCATGATGACATCAGGACTGGGACTCCACAGGCTCACACTGCAATAATTGATGCTATTTGCATTTCACGTTCTAACAGCTTCATAACAAGATCTCTGTAGACTTGCACTGAAATTGTTTTCCCACTGAAGTCTTACAACACAGCAGCAATATAATGACATTTTAATGGGATCCCTATAGGCCTGCCATGAATTGTCAAGAGAAAATAGTGGCGATGTTAATTGAATTGGGAACTAACGTTAAAATCAAATGTGAGAAGTAATTGCTCTGTTAGAAGAATCACAGGAATTTAGGTGCTGATCCTGTGAAGATGTATGCATTTGCTCTTCAAACCAATCCCTTTGAAATCTACTTCTCTGGGGAATAAAGTTAGGAACTAGAAGAAACCTATTCATCATACCTTCCGTCTTTGTAAGCAAAACAGCTAACCCAAAGGCAACAATCAAACATTGTGCCTTAACTGTGACATTCTCTGTGCATGTCTGTGCAGATGCTAAGCAGAAATTATCTGAAAAGCTTGGCACTTGAAATCATGCATCCTCTAAGTACATAAACAGAGTAACAGTTGCTTAGCTGGTAAAGCCCTTGGGTAAAACCATATTCATAATGAAGCTACTAGGAACTGTGTCACTGACTGCAGCAGAGCTAGCTTGCCATTCCCAGTATCACCTCCCTGCAGATCCCAAAATCTCAACACACACCTGCTTTGGAGGTTAAACCTACTGAGTGGAAAGCTGTTCATTTTAATCCTTTTTTCCGAGACGTAAGAACCTGTTTGAGGGAAGATTTTCTTTATAAATTCTAGTGTGATGAGAAAAAGAAAATTTGAAAAAGAACCCTCCGATTCTCATGTTGTCGTGTGAGCATCAGACTTCAGAGTTGTTATTACAAATTTCAAGAATGCTGGAGTGGGCAATGGCACCTGACTGTGGAAGACAGGGTGAATGTTCTGACCTTACTCCCTTGCCTACAGTATTGTCAGTACGAATTACACCAACATCAACTGGCAGTTTTTTAGTTGGTCGTAAAATAGTCAGGGCATAACCAAAAACAATCACACCTCACTCGAAGGATCTAAAACTGTTATGTCCAACGTATGAGTTCTATCCAAAAATAGAGTGTTTTTTATGGGAGACATTTCTGAGCTCCTGATAAGCAGAGCCACATGTCAGGAGGAGGTAAGAAGATCGATACACAAAACAAACCATTAGCAATGATAAATCCTTCCCTTTCTCTCAAGAGAAGCCTAGAATCATTGATCTGTGATGGAATCCATGCAGACCTACTCCTCAGATGAACAAAAGGCTGAACAACAGAGTACTGATAAGTGGCCTGATAACTCAGGAGATTAGTACAGGGCTGCTGGGGGAGCTCTGAGCTAGAGGTCCAACCTGTCCTCATGGAAATCAGATCAGAATTTTCACTAACATCAGCAAAAGCAAGAGACATTCTTACAACTGATAATACCAAAACTAGGAACTGAGTTATCAGGGAAATAATACAGAGAGAAGACAGAAAATATAATTATGTCTGTATTTGAATTCACCTCAAATATCTTGTGCATTTCTGGCATTTCATACTAAGAAACCCGATATAGTTTATGAAAAAAAAAAAAAAAAAGATGTAGAGAGGGTAAAAAGTTGGATGAGAAGTAGAAAATGGTTTCTGCTTAAGGAGAAATTGAAAAGACCCTTAGGTTGCTTTAAGGACTCAAAAAGGTTGGAGGGCATAAAGATTTAAAATGTGGATATAGTCATTATTTCTAACATCACAAAGACACAGGGACCCCTAATGAAAATTATTCCCAAATATAAGACCAAGTGAAGGCAACCCTTTTCTTCAGAAAACACAAAACTAAACTGATGAACTTACTAATGCAGAATATGATATATAGCAAAAGCATAAAGGAAGTCTGAAAAGGATTATATGTCCTTATGGATGATAGTTCCATTGGTAGGTTTTAAAAATTATGATGTGGATGCAACATTGAACTCAAAAATTCCCTCATCCAGAGCTGAGTAGATAAACAAGGGAGAAGGGCAATATGTACCTGCTGGAATTCTACACTATGAAGTACTCATCTGAGTTCCTGGCATGGGATTTAGCTGGACACACTTGGCTGTGGTGGGATGAAGTGCAGCTGAATTGAAGCATTGCAATGTTGTGTGATGTAAGTCAGCAGTCTTTCAGCAGTGGACAAGTTGTCTCCTGGTCAAACTTCTGCTCCATCCAGCACCTCTGTGCCTGTCAATTCTGCCTGAATTATGAGGACTTCAAAAAACAGAAGGCACGACTGATGTCCAGCTCCCACCTATGTATTCTTCAGCTGGTCTGGGAGCACACTGATATGGCAGAGAGATGCTTCCTGTGATGTTTGCCCTGTGTCCAAAGAGAGAGTTTCAAGTGGAAATTTTACCAGTCACTATATTCCTTGCAGAATAAATGTTCAAGTGCACAGTGCCAACACTTACCTAATGGATTCTAAATTGCCATTTTAATTTTTAGAAATGTATAGTATTATTTAGAAGCTCTATCTGCTTTTTGGCTTTGTTTTACACCTAGGAACAAAACCAGACAGTGAAGCCAATTACAACTCCCCTCAGATGCCTAAAGATGAGCACATCCGACTAGCTCAGCCGTGCTGGAACTCCTAAAAGAGATCTATTTATTATAGGGTGTGATTGTCAAGTTACTTATTTCAGTGGCTCCACTGCAGCAGTGCAGAAAAGCTGGGTGGTCCTCGAGGCCTTCGTGAGTGCTCTGCACCTGGGGCTGCAGAAAGTATTAAGAAGTGAAGCACACACATGGCTGGCTTGACGGACTGTGACCAGTTGGTCCAAAGTTGTGGGAACCACTGAACGAGCTGTAATCCTTTAGGGGCCAGAGTCCATTCTCAGGCATTCAGAAGGAGACCCATAATTATAACAGCTGAAACCAGATCAGGCACCAGAGCTGGACAGGGGACAAAACATTAAGTTGTTTCATTTCATTCTGACCTCTTTTTATGGCAATAACTGCTAAAAGGAAAACAAATGCTCGCAGAGATCTGCTTTGTTCTGCCATTACATGTGAAGCACACAAGGGGCCTTTTCATGCAGAAAAATGCATAAATCACTCCCTTAGTTTTACTTATGGGAATGCAGCATTTTCATATTGGAGAAATACAGCCAGTAACGAGATGCACAGACATCCGACAAAGAAGAGTAAGAATTTCAGAAAAATAAAGGAGATACAATTTAGATATTAGCTGAAATGAAGCAGGAAGCTCATGAGGAAATGTGATTCAGGAATTATGAAGGGAAAGCATTTCATATATGTATACAGGGCCAAATTCCCAGTAGTTGTTGCTATATAGCTCATTCACTTTCAGTTCAGGGAAAAGACTACAAGAAGTCAGTTCTGTGATTTTCTTGGGATCATTTAATTACTTGCTACTTCTATGCCT
>VYXD01013152.1:125368-153367 GCA_013397195.1 Hylia prasina | reverse complement strand
TGTGTGTGTGTGTGCGCGTGTGTGTGCGTGTGTGTGTGCAGCTTCACTCATCATAAAAATACTTTATTACCTTTTGCAGGGTCAGTTTCAGTGAAGCATCAGACATGCTGGGTGATACAGAAACACTAATGCTGAGGCAGGAAGGTAGGTGGAACACCTGGAAACAGTGACAGAGAAGATGGAAGCAGACCAAAGTGAGGCAAATAATATAAGGGCCTTCCAATATTCAGCAGCTGGAGCTAGTGTTATGGATATAGCATATGGATAGATGTTTTCTTGTCTTCTTTGAGCAAGAAAACAACCACAGAAGAAACAAAACAAATGTTCTCAAGGTACAATCAAAATAACGTGATAATGTCACATCATATCTATATCATCCCAATTAAGAGAACTAGATGTTTGCTTTCAGTCAGACATCAGCTATGTCAGACATTTTAGGACTGCAGTGAATGACAGCAGAGCAAATCTTCATGTATATGATTTTTACTCCATATACTTTGAGGGCAGTTTTGTTATAGCTGGTCGAAACATAAAACTTACATTAATAGAAGTTAGCTGTGTTTGTTTCAATGTGGGATTAGAGTGTTTTGTTGTGTTTTGTTTTTTTTTTAATGAATAAATACCAGTATGTTAGAAAGAACTATATTTGTAATAAGCTTTCAATTTGTTAAAATAAATACTACAAAATGTGATTATATGGTAAGAAAGTATATATAATATGATGCTGTAGAAAAAAAACAGCTCATGTTTCAGTAAACAATTGCTACAAATGCTAGGCTTGCTGGAAATGGTTCAAGCTTCACTAATCAATGAGGAAGTTAAAAATTGCTAATTTCTGGTAGATTACACCCACTATGACTGTTTCACTCTCTTGCCTACAGCCTGTAGTCTTTAAATACTTCTTGTAAATCTTTTAGGAAAGAATTATGGATTTATTTAATATTTGTAGCTGGCCTGGCTGATTCAGTCTAGATCTATGACCAAGTTGCTTAAAACTACTGCGCAACAAAACTGCTACCATGATATCTTAGCAGAGCATTTATAAATAAGCATGTTACAAAATCATCTTATGTCTTTTGTTAATAAGATGTTGTTTTCCCTCACTAAGGCTCATGCAGCACATAAACTACACAAATAAGAGAGAAACATTCTCGAAAAAGGATGGGACATTCATCATATGTGGTGAACTCCTTATAAAAGTCAAATTTTCATATGAACCTTACATCAGAGAAACTATTTGGGAAAACTCTTTAGGAACATTTGCGTATGCTTTTCCTCCAAAGGGCTAAGCCTCTAGGTCCTGCCTGTTCTACACCTTTTTTCTAGTTGATAGCAATTCTGGGTTGCAATCTCCTTCTGTCCTCTAGCTCTTCCAGATGGAGTAAAACATCCCAAATGAAAAATTGTCTGTAAATAGTGTGTGGATATCCTTTGGGGAAGAATATCCAGATTTCTGCAGAAGGCTCTGGTACTGACGCAGCAGGGGAGCAGAACAGTGAGGACCCACCTCCTGGTAGTTTGCTTTGTTGTGCTGTGAAAGAGTCTGAAAACGTAGAGGGTGGCATCATTGCCCTGGGCCTCTGAGAGATGTGCATGGCTCCAGGGGCTGTGTGTGCTCTATGCATCATCTGTACTGTGCCACAAATGTCTCAGAGTTCATATCGTTCCCAAGACCTCACTTCCTACCTATATAGTTTCTCTGTGGACACAGGTGCCTTTGAATTCTTTCTGCCTCCTAGACAGGTGCCAGAGAGGTCTCTTTGGGGAACACACCAACAATCTTTGCCCAGTGTCTACCACTTAACATTTTCCAAAGACCTTGGAGATGACCAGACCAATCTCTATTGAATCTGCAGGACAAGTTGTGTTGCAAATTAGACTGTGTTTAACCATTCCTTAGGGAAGAACAGGCTATTACTTTCAAGAGAAAGGGGCTTAAGTTTCACATGAGTTGTTCATCAACCCTAGCTGCACCTGAGAATAACCTGTGTAGATACTTCTCTGTTTGGAAGTCCTATCAAAATACCACTTGGAAATCTGTCTAAAGATACTCAGGGTGGCTGTTGTGTAAGACAAGGAAAGTGAGGAAGAAGACCATGGTTTGGCCTTAATTTTTTGGAAGAGAGTCATATCTGACTGCAAGGAATTGACTAGGAAATCTTGTAGCCTGAGTGAGCCCCAAAACAAACATATTCCACAGGCACAGAGGAGGAGAGAAAAACATTGCTATATAAAGGATTATTTTCATTCAGTTTCAATTACTATTCCAACCAGTGTGTGGCATCCCACTTCATATAGCAGTGCTGAAGATATAAAATAAATTTACCATCAAATAATAAACCAAAGCTTTCATGGAAACCTGTATTTGGTTCTAATTACTCCTGCTGTGGTAGTTTAAACATGCATCCTTCTTTATATGGGCTTGATCAAAACTGGCAGGCAAAAAGAGCAGTGTCAATTGAACTCTTCAAATCATCTTTGAGAGTATGGGGAAAGAGGAATGTATGAAACAGAAATGACAAGTAGCAGTATGTCAGGGATTCTTGCTATCTGTTGTTTAGCAGTTGTTGATATGTAGTTCAGATGGACACTTCATCCATGAAGTGATCCTCTAATCAGATTTGCACAGGAAATGCATCATTTTCGGGCATCTCCCTCAGGATAAAGTACTCTGGGAAAGCATGGTTTAAATAATCATGGATGTCACTTGCTGAAGACAAACCTTGCTTTCTGTAATCTTCTTCATTCCTAGGAAAGGGAAATCACTGAAGGTGCCACAGACAGACAGCTCAGTGAGGCAGATGCTGTGATTTTAATGCAATCTACAGGAATGTTTACTCACCATGCCCTTAGCTCAGTTTGGCTAAAAACTGTAACTCAGGGGTTTTTTTCTTACTTGGTGAGATGGAAGGATGTTTTCATCTGGACATCTGTACACCTGCAGGTGTCTTCAAACCATCTTTGAGAGTATAGGTAGGAAGTTATTGACCCCTTGAACCCAGAGCCTAGTACTTGTAGAGGTAAATTACTGTTCTCCAACAGATACTGGGGCTCTGGCTCTCTAGGGACACTCCCTCAGGCATTTTATGCAATAAAAGATAACAGCCATGCATTTTTCTGAATAGGGGAGTCAGTGCTGCAGACTTTTATGCATGGAAAATGTCCATGCACAAATACACTTTTGTGAGGAGATATATATATGTGTGTGTGTGTGTGTGTGTGTGTGTGTATGCACACACGTATGTTTTCCTACTATGAAAAAAACTGACTGCTTTAATAAACTGCTTTCATTCTGAGATCATAATCACTCTTGCATGCATATGTGCACACACACAAAGAGATGGAGACAACTAGATCTCTAAATAGAAACGTACACATTCTGGCTCTTTTTGGCTTTGCCCTTCTCTCCAAGCCTTCCAGGCAAATGGCAGCAAGTCTCTAACTCTTTCCAAGTGATCCTCCTGAGGCTTGTTTGCCTGAGTTCAGGCCTCTCACAGGGAGCACACTGAGCTGAGCTACCTAAAAATCTGCTCTGCATCCTTTCTGGCATCCGTGCTGGGGCTGTGAACAAGATTATGTTCCCTTCTTGAGGTAGGCCTAAGAGTTCTGTCGTGTTTAAGGGATATCAATAGTGCATGTGAGGTGTGCACACTCCTGCAAACAAAAGGATTGCATTGTGACATGAAAAGTGATAGGAGACACCAGCCTCAGGTTTCCTCAGCCCCAGTGAGCAGTTTAACAAGGCTTCATGATGCATGTCACCTCTCCTGCCATGCCCCTAGGACACGCTGCATGTCTTTATTCCTCGTGCATACTATATCACCTCATCTGTAATTATAAATATATGTTTAGTGTCACTTCAAAGTCTCCCCTTGACAGGGGTGTTCCCTTTTCAGGGATTTTGAATCTCTGAAATTCTTTCTTCAGAAGCTCTGGAGCAGGGTGTGATAGCCTCTTGCTGACAGTTACCTGTGTTCAAAGGGACTGCCAGAGAAAGCCCATTGCAGAGCAGAGAAAACTGACTTTTGTGTCACCCACTGAAGATGCATTGGCTTCTATAACAAGAGGTCATTTTCTATGCTGGGCTCTTTTTAACCTGGAAGGTATTTAAGGATGGGTACAGAGAGTAGATTTGTAAAACATGGAAGAGTTAGCAATAGTTTGGACTTTCTATCAGGTATGTCTGATGAACAAAAATCCTCCTCTTGACTATGCCTGTTCATCACATATATTTTATACAGTTCAGCTATGGAAGGTAGAACTTGGCTAATGCATTTATTCCTTTTTTGACATTTTCCTGCAAAATGGTAATTTTTTTTTTTAGAGGTACCCATCTGTCAGTTTACTATATTATTATATTACAGTACCATCTAGAGGTCCCAAATGGGATCAGGGCTGTGCATAGTCAGTGTAGCATGCAGTTGTCCTCTGGGATAAAAAGTGTACAACCTAAGGGGATCAGAGAAAAAGAAATAATTACTGCTTCTATCTCCCAAGTACATATCTGACCCTATTGTATGAATTATGTATACAGTAAGATGCACCCAGTCAGTCAAGGAATACAGACCTGCCAAGTCTGTAATTTTGGTTAGGACTTCATTGTTTTTAGAGACAACTCGCAGTCCTACCTAGATTCTACCTAGGAATCAACTGGATTTCTGTCTGTCTGGCAGCCGTTGTGAACTCTCAGACAAAAAAGCTGTTGTGCAGATCAGCACCTCTCAGACACATGCAGTTACTTCCTTTAGATTGGCCAAGAGGTATGGAAATCAGAGACAGAGCTGGGATGTGAACAGGGTCTGCTGAGTGTTTAATCACGAGGCTCTCCTGTCACCTTACTGTTTGTTGGTCACAGCCACCTGAAAATGAGAAAAACATTGGCTGGCAAACTTTCTTCTTCTTTGTAAAGAGTTCATATTTCTGAAAGAAATCACGTAGGATTTATGAACATATTTCTGAGAGGGTGAGCTTCCAGACCTTTAGCCCCTCATCTCATCTAAAGTAAATTTTCATAGATTTCCTATGAAAATTCCACTGTGCAATATCATTGAAGACAGCAGTACTACAAACCTGAAATCAGGGCAAATTTGGACGATTGTTTAGAATTCATATATGGACCTAGAAACCATAAGCAATTTGAAACATCTTTGCTCAGACAGGTTGAGCATAATTCTCCCAGAAGGCAGCAAGGCAGTAGTTGATCTTAATGAAAGTAAATTATTACAGTAATTTTTTACATATGAACAGGTCCAAATCACTGGGTTCAGGTACAGCAACACTTAACTACAAGCCCCTTTAGCTCCAGGAAGAAGACCCAGGGCATCTAAATGATCAGACTGACCAAATGCACAGTTAATAGATGGAGTCTCTGGAAGGCAATCCAAAATCTGGTGTGTTGTGTGGGAAAATGCGAAGAGACAAAACATGGTAGATGCATGGCAGCAGAATATCTGAAAACTCTTTCTGCTTCACAACATCAGACTCCTTCAGTCACCTGAGAATTAGCATATTCTAATATTAAAATATTAGAGTATAGGATATTACTGCATTGAAGTGTTGTGACTCTACACCCCAGAAGGTTCCTCCAGTCTATCAGGCACTAGTGTCAGGGCCACATTCCTCTCTTTTGCTGAGGTTGGCTTCTTGCATAGCTGGGAATTCAAAGTCACTAGGCCAGGAAGGAAGGCAAGAGCAAGGACAATCCTGCACTAAGGGCAGAATGCTGAGCTGGGAGGGCAGAGCTCCAACCTGCCTTTAGCTCCTGCCTGTCCCTTTGTTTCTTGCCCTTCTTCTGCCCTGCTAGCATAGACAGAGCCCGACAGGGTGCTTCGATGCACAGCATGGAGGTGCTCGAGGGTCTGGTGGTGCTAAAAACTGGGGATCTCAGGCTTTCTTCTGGGACTTAAATGCATCCCTGGGCTAGGTTGTCAGGGTCTAGTTCAGACAATCTAGACTTACAACATTTTAGTAGTCAAAGTAATGGATGTATTTATACAGCAGTAGGGTTTATCTGTCCTGTGTCTTGGGCTTTCTGAACTTCCTCTCTGTAGCATGTGACTACCCACAGTGTTGTCATCTGCTTCCTTCTTCTTGGATTTGGATTGCCTTTGAGTTACAAAGCTCTACCTATTTCTTAGTAAAATGCTTCATTAATCAATGCATGATGCAATGCAGGGCATCAGCTCTGAAGAGACATCCTCACATCTGTGAGGACAAATACAAAACTATTGGCCACGTGATAGAAGAAAAAAAGTTGGGTACTGAAAAAGGGATAGAAAATATTTTCTTCACTCTATCCCTGTTCAGGCTTTGACAATATGCAGGACAAAACATGTCTTGGAGATATTAATTCCACATGAAAGTATGGTCTGTCTTTTGTTTATGTGGCAATGGAAGTTCAAGATTTTGCAGTCTAGAATCATGACTCAACTCAAGTTTTGAATTTTCACATTGTGACACTTTGTCTTACATGGTCTTACCTGAATCTAGCAAGAACTGTGAATGTTCTGCTCTTCTGCTACCTAGACACTTGAGTTCTCAACCCTCCTGGACCAAGTTTTGACAAATGGACTGCACTATCTGGGTTTTTTTGTAAATGTAGAGGGGACTTGGTGACCTGGGAGCTGCTAAATTGGTTACATTAAATCTCATTTCTGTGTATCTACTCATAAGGTGTCCAAGGCAACTGCTTAAGTATTTTTTGGTCAACCTCCATTTTTCTGTTGAGGGTACTACATCAGACTTTGAGTGTGAAAGGGAAATCTGTTCCTTCTGACGTTGGACATGAGGGTGTCTGGGGCCAAATGCTAAGAATGACTATATTGGCATGTATTTAAGTGACGTTGCATAGCTACATGACCACTCTTTCCTCTGGACTGGGGTGAGCTCAGGGCACGGAGTGAGGACAGAGAATGGGAGCATGAGAGATGAGAAAGGACAACTGATCCTCCATGCTGGACGAAACCCTGATCTCATAAGAGCTATGCAAAATTTCTGTGAGCTTTCCTGTTAAAAGGTTGGGGTTTTTTAAAGAGAAAGAATTCTTGAAAGTTCCTATGGCCCAACAACATTGATATTCTATTTTGATGTATCTATCTTTAGTGAAACAAAGGTGGTGCTAGACACTCATGACCTTTGTGACTGCGGACCTAAGGTCGTAAGACCTCTGGATAGCTGGGCTAGAGGGCACTCAACTCTGCTTAAATTGCCTGTAAGAGCAAATTCCTGCTGCTGGGTTTGTGCCATTGTACCTGTCCCAGTGGAGGCTAAATACTGTGTTGGATGACTGACCTACATATCATTACAGAAGAGAAATGTTCCCTGCTGCAGTTCCTGCCAAGTGCTGTAGAGCTCTGATTGGACAGATGAATGATGGCAAATGCGCTCCTAATAAAGCCAATGCCATTAAGTTAGAAAATGAGGCTGCTGTCATGTATGAGTGGTGGCAGAAGCATTTCTAGCTTAACAAGGTCTGACAAGACCTCCTCAACATGCTCAAATGAAATCAATGTCAACACCTAATCAGTTAAGCAGGTAATGGATTATTTAAAAAAATTTAAACTGTAGCTGCATTAACTCATTTAGAAAGAAGGAACACGTGACTCCTACAGATAATGTAACATATTTTAACAGTTGTCACATTTGCCAGGTTCAAGGAGAAGCTGCTTTAAGCAGAAGGGCTGAGATGTGTACAGCAGCATGGCAGCAGAATGTAGGGCACGTCATGAATTTGTGGACAAAGGAATTTGCGAGCTTTATCAGTCACTGCCTGGGTTGGCATAACAGGTCGACTCAATGAAATATACATGAACAGCATCTGTTTCTGCTTTTAAGAACACACTGTGCAATGTGAACCATCACCCACTGGATAGAAACTGGGCGATAGGATGTGAATCCAGCACTTTAATGAGCAACAGAGGAAGTATTTGCTGTTGTGTCTGGGAAGCTAGGGAAAGACTTGGGAAGGAGTGTGGACAAATGACCTGAGCTTGAGTGTCCTTAGACCCTCATGAGTGACCTAGAGAAGTTACAACCATAGCTAACAGTCTCAGATAGGAACTGGGTAACACTCCTACACATGCAGTTACTGAAATGGGTTAGAACAAACCCCTTGCCCTGGGGTCTCGTCCCTGCTTAGGGCACAGGAATGAGGCAGATATTTGCAAGGCACTGATACAAGAGGTTCCCGTGCCTCTCTCTGCAGCACGTGCAATGAGACAGTGGCATGCCAGACCAGTGGATTGGATGGTTAAGCCTGATATAGTGTGCCTATTCCTGTGTTCGTAAGGAAAAAGTGCTTTAGAAAACAGCCCTGAAAATCATCACCCAGCTGGACTGGAGCTGTTGACCCCTCTCACCTGAATAAACAGCCAGTGCTCTGCACTGACTTGCAATTGGTTCCTGATCCCTCTTCACTCCCTATCCTGAAGCTGCCTCGGTTTTCCCTGTCCAGTCTCCAGTCCCCATGGCAGCACTGTCAGCAACAGGTCTTTTTCCTCAGGATTCCCCACTCCCTCTCTTACAACCATCTCATGTCTCACCTCTGGACCAGAAAACCCGTGGCTTCGCTCTCACTCTGGTTTAAATGATGAGCAACTCTGCTGGAGTTGATTCAGTAGAGAAACTCAGAATTGGAGGAGGTGAAATGAAATCTGGAGGAGGTGAAATGAGAACTGGAGCCCTCTCATCTTTTTTTGTTGTTGTTTTGCCTCTCGCTGGTGCTACTGAGACACACTGAAGATGTGACGGGCATGTGCAATGTGTGAGCCTGAGGCCATCACGGGCGAGCTCTCCTGCAGTTCTTAATCTGAGGTGTCTAAGTCATACAGGAAAAAGTGTCTGGAATGCGACACCTTCACTACGCTTTAATGGATCCTCAAGCGTAATAAAGTATCACCGTATCATAAAGTACCACCGTATCATAAAACTTGGGGTTTATTAATACGCCAGGAGAACGGGAATCGCATAGCTTTTCTTCTTTAGAATCCTACTAATAACGAGTTCCCAGCCTGTCTGCCTTTAAGAGCGGAAAACTCACTTGCTGATTAGCGCCCCTAACAGCGCTTGCAAAAACCCCTCTCGTTGTGCCAGGATGTCTGCAGGGACAAACCCCTCTCGTTGTGCCGGGGTGTCTGCAGGGACAAACCCCTCTCGCTGTGCGCGGTGTCCGCAGCCCCTCGNGTTGCGTGAATGATCCTCACGGCCGCCCGTGTTATTCCGTGTCAGGTACTGAGGCAGCAGCTGTTCAAAGAACCGAGGAGGACGCCGAACACCGTGGCGTGGAGGGGTGTTCTGGAGGAGGCAATGCTGCGGCTCCAGTCAGCGCCAGAATCCTGGGGCTGGTGCTCTCTTCCCAAAGCTGCAGCTGGAAACAGTGGCTCCCGACACGAGGGACCCCAGCCTAGAGCAGGTTGAGCTTGAGACGCCTGGGGCAGACAGGAACCCCGCTGCAAGGAAATGGTCTGGGGAACAGCTCCACAGCTGCAGGTTCCAAGGTTAAAATCGGCTTGGGGACTGATGGCCCTTGTTAGCATGCTTGGGGAAGTGGAGAAGGGGACCAAAGTCTAGCGCTGGGTGACACAGAGTGACACGGGCCCCCTGACGGTGTGGAATGGAAGTCAAAAGGCAAACAGCAGAGGCACAATAGAGGTCCTATTGACCAGTCTGACCTGTAGCTGTGGCAAGTGGACCACTGTATTTTATGGCAGCTGAAGAAATTAAATGGGCTTTTTTGCAAGTTATAGAAAGTGAAGGTGCTAGAGGAGAAGAGGTTAGTTTTTGGTACTAGTAAAGACCTTTTTTTATTATTATTATTAATTTTTTTAATGCGTTTGATTGGTGCAGAATTCGTATCTCCACTGACATGCAGGCCAAACAAAATTAAAGATTTGATTTGCTTTCAATGCCTACATTTCATAGTCCCAGAGATCCATTCAAATCTTCTGCATGTATCCTGCTTACCATCAATACTTCTCCCTTCTTTCTAACCTGTGATTTCTGGTTACTCCGAAGGCTTCTCCCAGCCTACTATAAATGGGATGTTTAGAGTAATGTCATTTTGAAATCAGTACATTAAGAGATAAACCTCTGATGTTGGGAGGAACAGGGTGCAATACTCACTACAAAAATAAAAATTTTAATACAGGTCTCATCAAGAATTTGTTCCCCTTCTTGAAGTTGGCCTTTCTTGATTCAATGATTCTGTATTTTCAGATAGCAAATTATTTTTATTGTGAATTCCTCTTAGTTTTGACCACAACAGGAGTTTTCCAGTTTGAGGTTGCCTTGCTGACTGTATGCAACCTGCCATGGATGTGCATCCAACCCAAACCTTGTCCTGGAAGCTCCAAGGATCTTCTCCCCAGTATGACTTTATATGAGGGGAAAATGCTGAAATCCTCCAGAAAAAACAATGACAAGGACTGGGCCATGGCAAGACAATTCGTTCAGGCAACAGGCTGCTCCTTCCTTCAGCTCAAACTGTTCCAGGAAGAAGAAGAAGAAAAAAATCAATTGTTAGAATGCACTAAATTAATTATTCCATGTGACAACTTTCCCTCACTGCTGTTATCCTTCCTGTATTCTCCTCACACTTGGGGCTTAAAGTTAGTCCTTGTTTTATACTACGTGTGCAATAAATTCATGACTTCAGGGAAGCATTGGACCTCTTTTACGTGTGCAAACTGATTGCAACAGGGTTGTCAAGAAAGAATCCTGACATGGAAAACTAATCATTCATTTTCCTATCTGATCACAAAACTCGATGTTGTAAGAGATACAATAACTATATGTGCATATTATTAGATAGTTTCATAGTAAAATCTTACCTGGAAATCAATTTAAAATTCCTGAGAGAATGCATGAAGTTGGAAAGGTGCCTGAATGCTTCTAAAATAAAAAGCATCAAGGTTAATGGTAGTGTATCAAATAAAGAAAGGAGTATTTAGTGAGAGCAGTATTTGACATCATCTTTGACATCTGCATTAGCAATCAGAGGGAATACAATGCATATTGCTGACACTTTGAAATGACACTGGGTTAGGAAATGTTGCTGAATTGAGAATGAAGCAAAGAAATCCAGAAAGAAAAAAAAATATGGGTAGAAATTAACTATATGAAATTTGTCTGAGAAAAAAAAAATCAGCATAAAGATGTCTATGAAAAGTAATTAATAGGCAGTAAAAATCAAGCAAGCTAGTGAATGTCAGGGTGGATATGCCCCTTCATTTCATTGCTGTACCAGTCCAAGCTGTGGTAACTGATTAAGATGTTTATCTCATAAAAGAGAGTTGCAGAAGTTCTCGTGTGATCCCACTCCACTGCCATGTTATGTTAAATTCAGGACAGTATTATTCGAACTGTAGGGACAAACTGGCAAAACTTAGGGGAAAATCAACAGAAGTGGTCTGAGATGTAGCAGAAAAAGAATAGGTATGAATTTTTAAAACACTACAGAAAATGTAAGACATATTTAAGGGGATTTATCCTTTAGCAGGGTCAAATCAGGATGTGTCTTTTCCCTGGTAAAGACAGAGAAGTGTAAAATATCCCATATGCATAGAACAGATACCTAGACAGTTTTTCAAGGCTGCGCCAACAAG
This sequence comes from Hylia prasina, assembly GCA_013397195.1. Lineage (NCBI taxonomy): Eukaryota > Metazoa > Chordata > Aves > Passeriformes > Sylviidae > Hylia > Hylia prasina. The sequence continues at coordinate 141,767 of VYXD01013152.1, read as the reverse complement.
ACTCACAGTCCAAGCACCAGACACTATTTCTTCTAGAGCTCATTATACCTTATGTTTATGGGTGCCTCCTGTTTAATTTTGGAGGTGGACAGTTCCATCACTGATGACACTGAAAGGTAAAGTATAAGCTTACAACAGGGGACTTGAATCTGTGAATTCCATGCATTAAAACGAGAGTGGCAAAACAATTTCTCCTCAAGCCTTCAATATTTATTTCCAGGAGGAATAATTCTATCAACAGATAAAAGGAAATGAGCACCTGTAGAGACCATGTACATCAACTGCAAGATTTTTTCAGAAACAATGACTTACTGACAGCATTTTGCCAGTGAAACTCTACCCAAATCACCATTTCTTTAGTGACATGATTGGGAATACTGGGAGAACAGGCTCTGATGAAATAGAGTGTTATGTCCTATCAGAACACAAAACCTGCACTATTACTGTATTGTGATAGAGAATGCTGATGGCAGTGAAAGGTAAAATACTGGGGTTTGGCTTTGTAGTGTGAGAGAACAAAGCTGTGTAATTAATAGCAGCATTCTTCAGAGGTCACAGCAATGCCAGCCCCGATGGACAAAGCTAAACTTGATGGGCAGAGGGGGCAGCACACGAGAAAATGCATAAGTGACATGTCCACCTGTCTTTCTTAGATGCTCAGGGAATTTAAGGCTCTTTTGGTTGAGAGTTTTCATCCACAAATGAGTTTTAAAAGGTGTTTGAGATCACACTGGGCTATCAGGAGTTTGGAATTCCAGGCTTGTTAGCCAGTTCCCTGTCCCAGACTGCTCAGCTGTAAAATGCTGCTTTTGCTTACAGGTGCTTGTAGCTGTACCGGTATCCTGAAGCACACAGGTCACACTGGGTGTTCTTCTTGCTGACCTTCACTCTGCAATGGACAGTCAGATTAGCACTCTTGTCTGTTTTGAAGAGTCGAGTGTGAGTTCTCATAAATATTTTGTCCCCCCCCTTTTTTTTAAGCATTGTCAATTAGGTCTCCACATCTAGTTAAATAAACCAACCCACTGCATTTTTTGCAAATCCTCCATTTCAACACAACCATAGATGCAATGCAGCACTGCCTTCCACCGTGTATTTCAACTGAATAAAACTTATTTGTTTGTAAATGACAGAAGAAGAATTATGAAATACCAGTGTCAATGACCTGCGTGTACACAGTGATTTTGTTTCTGGTTGAATGTAACCAGAGACTAGATACAGTTGCCACTAAGTTAAAAGGTGAGATTCATTGCTGTTATGTCATAAATAAATGCCGAGTTCTATAAGCTCTATCTGGCCTCTGTCCTCACTGCTTCCCCTCTGGTCTTCCCCAGGCAGTACTGCTGCACCAGCTGGAGATGCCAGTGATTTACACCCGAGTGGGAAGCACTGGGACCAGCAAACACCGCTTTCCAAGTCAGTATTTGGGAAATACACACAAATGTACAAACTCTTCCCACCTACCCAGCTTTATTCACTCCTTGGACAGCAGAGATTTGCAAGAAATGAGGAAACACTAGTTATGACAATGTCTCTTCTGAACACAAATAAACACAAGCAGATTTTGCAGACGAAATGTGAGTGAGCGCTGGTGGAAGTGGGTCCATGAGCTGGCGTTGGTGGATAAAACCCAACCACCCATTTGCTCCTCCCTGCTGCCCCCTCTCCTCAGCTCCCTGGGCTCTGCTCTGGTTGCGGGGTCACCGACGGTGCTGCAGCGCTGACTCGCTGACACCATTTCATTTCTGCATGACACCACAAAACAGGCCTGGGAGATTCCCTTAGAATGCCACACATAGACATAAACAGATGCTCCAAACAGATGTAATCAAACACAGATGTGATCTGAAGAGTCCCAGGCGGGCTCTGGGGTGCAGCCAAACTATACAGAGCAGAGACTGACAGCAAGCTGAAAATGCAGCAAGGGCTCACCTTTCCCCCCTGCTGAAGCTGGCTGAGCAGGCAGAGATAGGTATGGCAGATACAAACATGCACCAGCTGCTGGGGGACACCTGGGGGCGGCCAGGCTGCAGGAGGGGCCCCTCATCCTCCAGTAGTGCCTGCCCCTGCCTGGTGCTGGGTGCATTTCTGTCCTTGGAGAATCTGGCAGTAGATGACTTCATCAAAGTCAGCTGTTTTCAGTACCAGCATCTACCCAAATAGCCTGGTCTTCCAAAGAGACTGCATCCAAAGAGACCCTGAGTCTTTCCTTTTAGTCAGTGGTGAGTGGCAAAGGGTGGATGAATTTTTCTGTAACTTGCAGAGGGCATTAAAGCCATTTCTACTCACATAAAACCATTTATCCTGTGGCATATTCATTGAAGGGAGGTTGGGGATCTTGTAGAGTGAAGAAAGTAGGGGAGTTAGTGCCAGAAATTAAGAATGGGAAGCATGGTTCTCTCTTTTCATGTCATTGTGTCTGTTGCTGCTGTTGAGGCTCCAATGACTCCCTGCATCTCCTTATACATTTGCTGGAGGATTAAGGGGAAGACAGGTCAGAGGGCCAACAGTGACAAAAATAATGGGTTTGTGTCCAAAAATGAGTGGTGCCACCTAGAGCAAGTCCCAGATGGGAGGAGAGTACCTGGCAGGAGGGCTGGGGGGGGGTGCGGAGGAGGCGGGTGCAGAGAGGGCTGGACCCATTTCAAGGAAGTTTTACCAAAGATTTCCTTCATTTAGGACCCTAGAACATGGGGGTGGAAAAATCCTCGAGATACAGTTATCTAAGCAAAGGCAATGTGCATTTCTATGAGAGTGAATTAACCACTTCTAAAATTGACTCATGTTATGGGTTTGCTCCAAAGTCCATGGAAAAACTCTGACTGACTTCACGCTCCTTGGGGTGTAGGTGGGAACTTTGCCACTGTCTTCAAAAGGAACAGGGCCAGGCTTTAGCCCTTGGCTGAAAAACAAATCACGGAAAAGACACAAATCCTTTTCAAATATTTTAGAAAGAATTTATTATCTGAGTTTCTGTAGCTATACTGTTACTAATAACATTAAACACCCGTGAATCTATGTTTTAAAGCATATTGTACCTACATAGAAATTGTACACATATCTGCTTACATGTTTGTTGGACATGAGTCACTTAATAGAAAAAGTAGTCATAAAGACTGTATAGACTGAAAGTAACATGTTAAATAACGCCTTTGAGTCCTTCAGATTTAGTATCAACTGTTTTCTGGTTAGTGCAAATGACCACTTTTCAGATTAGCTGTTTTACTTACCTTTTCTTACAGAAATGAGCTGGGTGACAATAGCTATGATTTCAGAAGACCAGGCAGGTGGAGATTTTTTTCAAAAGCTTATACTAATAAATTGAAGACAATACGAAAAGTATTAATAGGAAATATAAAATACCCAGTTGCCAAAGTCCGTATCACCTGCAGTAAAAGAAATTAGAATTTTAATAAGCTTTCTATGTAAAGCCTTTTAAGACATTGAAATGGTTGAAAAGTTTTGGAGAGGTCTTTTGAAATGAAGTAGTGGTTTTAAATTCAGATTTAGATTAATATACAGTACATGCGCACAATAAGATTTTTAGAAAGAGGCTGAGATTGTGTTTACAGTTATTTAAAAAAAATGAGATTTGCAACACTTTCTGATGGTTTTTTTTCTATGTCCCATTTCTTTAACTTCTTTTAGATTTTCCGTATCTAAAAATAGGTGACACCAAACTAAACTGGTTTTGACCCGAGCTGCCCTTGTCACCCAAAACTGTCCTCCGAAAGTACCGACTTTCACCGGCTCCACACTCATCTCGGCATGATTTGAGCGTGTGGTTTGCGTTCAAGAATGCCCTGTAAATACAAACATTACTACTGGAGTACATTTAATGACAAAAACGTGCTAATGCCACGCTGACGACGTTCGCCCTTGAATTACATTCCTTATAAGGGCGACGCTGCTCGGCCCGGCCGGGCGGGCTGCGGGCACTTGCCGCGCTACCGTCGCCACCCTCTCATCTCTGTCCGCAGTAAAATAACCTGAAGCAAAGGTGTGTGCCCCCACCCTCCGCGGGTGTCCCCTCCCAGCCCCCTGCAGGGACCTCACCTACGGTGCCTCACGGTGGGTAACACGAAACACCGAGAAACGTGGGAGCAAACCCACTTCTCGCCCTAAAACTCCTGCTCCTCCGAGCTGCGAAGAAATAACAAAATGTTTTTGGAAAAAATCATAATGCCGATACCATTACCAATACCACTACCAATAATAATAACAATAGTAATATTAAAGAACCCCCCGGCCCCTCGCCACCGCAGGACCGAGAAGGGCAGCTCGGGCAGCGCCCACGGGTGCGCGGGCAGCGGCCACGCGTGTGCTGATGCCTCGGTCGTGTCCTTCCCTCACCCAGCTCGCAGGGCAAAGCGACGTCCGGGATGGGCTCCCGGGGTGCTTTTGGGGTCAGAAGCCGTGGTCCCGCTTGGCAGCCCCCCGCCCCAAGGCCCGAGCGGCGACAAGGAAGGGCTGGTGAGGGCCCTCCCCTCCAGCTCCCGGGACCGCTGCGGGGGAAGCGCCCGCCTACCGAGGAACTGCTTTTAATTAGGCGCGGTAATGACCTTCTCCTCGGCCAGGGGAGGCGAGTCAAGTGCTTTTGCAATCCTGGCCGCTGTCCTGCCTTCAATGACGGCTTTGCCCGAACCGCTCTTAAAGTTGCGGCAACAGAAGGGTTAAAAAAGCCCCGGAGCCCCGGTGGCCGAGGGGGCCGGCGCGTCACCGACCCGCGATGGTCGCACCGGCAGCAGGCTGCGGCAGAGCGGGGCGACGGGCGGGCCCCTGTGCCCCACGTCTTTCCCTGTCACCCCGATACCGCTCAGGGCGCAGATCCCTCTCCTTCTATCTCACACCACCCAAAATGACAGAGAGGGGCAACGGGTTTGTTCTCCTGTTTTCACATTTCGAGGCAAAATTCCACTTTCCCCGGCGTTAGCAGTTCCCTCCCCCGCTTCTAAGTCTTCTCTGACGGAAAAAGAAAAATCCCGGCGCGGCCCAAGGGCCGGCCCGGGGCAGACGGGCGGGTCTCGGCCGGGAGGAGCCCCGCGGTGCCCCCGCTCAGACCCGCCTCAGGCCACCGAGCGCCGGAGCTAGAGCTTGTCCCCGCGGCTGTTTCGGAAGGTGCCCAGGCCTTGAGGAGCGAGTGGGGAACCCGCACCCAGGCGGGTTAAGAGGGGGCACGGCAGCTGCCGGGACAGGCCCCCGCTAACATCAAACCGGCACGCGGGGCTTTGTCGGCTCGATTGGCCCCTCTGAGGGGGCATCTTTGGAGAACTGCAAAGAAAATACTGTCTTGCAGTCACTGTAATCCACGGTTTTCATTTACTATTATTCAATCAGGATTTATCTCTGTTTTTTTAGGAGGCTACTTTTCCAGGGCTGTTACTCGATACTGATCCATTAAATCATTCCAGCTGAGAGATTAAATGTATGATTTGCAACCAGCTGGATTTCTTAAATGGTGTCTTCGCCTCCCTTCGGAGTATGAGCAGACCCGACGAGAAAACACTGCTTTGGCATGGAAACTCGCACATTTGCCCGAAAATTACCACACGGAGTTCATTCAATGCCAACAGTATTCTCTTCCTTTCTCTTCACTGGATTAGATTTCCCCCAGCCATAAAATGACTCCAAAAGCGAGATACCATCGAAATGGCAACGCATGCCAAGCGAGCGGGTAGGCAGCAGGCTTAAGCCTTCCCTCGTTCTAGCACCGCAGCCGCTCTGCGTCTCTCGGGCCTCCCCGGCTCCAGCGAGCCCAGGGAACAGCGCCGGCCCCGGGGAGGGGGAGTCGGGGCGCGGCTGGGCACTCACGGGGGGCTGGGATCCCCCCGCCACTCAGCCCTCGGGCCGATGGCAGGGGCGTTCTGTGTCCTCGCAGGGTGGCGGGGGTCAAGGACAGACTGGCGAGACTACGCCCCCCGGACAGAGTTCCCCGTTGTGCCCCAGAGGGGCGACGCGGGAGAAGGAGTGACCCTTTCCCACCGACACTAGTCCGGGTAATACATACACTCGACTTAAGGTAATTACGGGAGAGTGACTGGCCGCCCTCCACCTACGGAGATCCCCCACGGGGACGGCGTCTCGGAGACCGGCCATCAGATCTCAAATGCCTGATAACGTGAGAAACTCTGTCGCTTTGGCTATGCCAGTCTCGCCCGAAAAAGAAAAAATAAAAAGACCCCTCCAAGCTGAAAGGGATCTGGGGCTTTTCTCCGACCCAAACCACACAGTAGAGACACCACACCTGAGGGGATTTGCCACACCTATGGGGGAGAAAACATTTTCGGGGCACGCTCGGGGAGACGGAACCGAATCCGCACACACCCGCAGCAGCAGTGGAGCCCCGCGTCAGTCAGCGAGGTCTCTTTCCTCTGACCGCCTTGGTTTCTGCTAAAAGCGCCAGCGAGGTGGGATCATCCACTAATTCGGGGAAGCAGCGAGGGGACCTGCTCAGGGACAAACCCCAGTCCCACGCCACTCTCTCCACGGCTACCCGTGGGGCCCGCGCCGCCCGGTTCCGCGCCCCGCTCAGCGCTGCCAACACGTCTCTGCCCCACGTCTGGTTTCGTTTGGTTCAGGGATTTTTCCTAAGCGTCCTGACTTTCCAATTGTTGATATTTTTGTTGGGTGTGCCCTCGACACGCTCTTAAGGACGATGCCCCAAACTGTTAATAATTTTTCAGTGTCTCCTCACTTCCCCAGCTCCTGCCGCGGCCTCGCTCGGGGCGCGGTGCATTGCGCTGCGGATGCTCTCCCCGAGCACTGGGCTGGTGGGTAATCGAATATCTCACGGTACGGAGAGAAACCCAGCGGTCCCTGGCACCGCAGCAGCCGGGGAGCCGCGTTCACAGGCTCCAGGAGCCCAGGAGTCCCGTTCACCGGCTCCAGGAGCCCGGGAGTCCCGTTCACAGGCTCCAGGAGCCCGGGAGCCCCGTTCACCGGTTCCAGGAGCCCCTGTGCCCAGGGGAGGCCGTGCCCTTGTCCCGCTCCCCCAGGGCGGGCCAGGAGGACAGGGCAGCAGGGCGCAGATCCCGCTCCTGCGCCGGGCGTGTCCCGACGCCGGGGAGCAGCTCCGCGGCATCGACAGCCCCCGACAGCCGCCAGGTTCCACGGCGTCGGGGGAAATGGACGAGGGGTCCGAGAGCGGCGCCGCTCGGTTGTCGGGTCGGGCCTTCCTCGAGGATGTGACCGAGGATGTGACTGCCTCAGTTTCTGGCAATGCCCCGTCACGCAGTTCTCCGGAGACAAAAGGGGGACCGTATTTAGCCATTTTCGATTAAACGCATGACACTAAACCAGAGGCGTTCAGTCACCGGCACCCTTTGCGGCAGCACTCCAGAGAGAGACATCTTACTCACGGGTGACTGACTGGGCCACCACGGGGGTTGCCGTACACCTTCGCCACCTCCTTGTGAAGGACAGCGTGTCCCACGTGGGTCCCAGCGGCGTGGGTCCACCCGCTGCCGGGGCCCCCTTCCCCCCGGCACCTGCCGCCGGCCTTTCCAAAGCACCGGGCTAAAGCCGGGCCCCGCAGCGGGGACAGCAGATGCTCACCTTCCGGAGGGAATGGGAAAGAAAGGGAATAAAAGTGGGGAGCTGGATCAGATGTCCCGTCGGAGCCTGCCCGCGCTGTGTTCGGCTCCGTAGACAGGGTGGTCGGGGTTCGGAACGATGAAACTTTTCCTGCTAAAGTGTTCCCTGATCTAATTCCCTGCTCTCTCCCTCGACCTCCAGCACGTCTGCATCACTTTAGAACGGCGCGGTTGGGAGTACCTCTGCCCAGACCCAAACTCCTGAACGACTAGAAATCTCTCTTCCAATACGATTTATTGGAATTTGTCCAACTTTGCAAAAAACTGTAGACTTGATAAAGTCGCTCTTTATAACTCTTCACACACCCCGGTTTTGTTTTTTTTCCTTGCTCCCTGTTGCCTGCCAGTCTTGCCTGGGTTGATACCCAGGCGAGCTCCTGACAGTCACTTTTCAGACTCAGATGTTTGTCTCACACGCGTTAGCTCCGAATGCTGCTTCGGTTTTCACGCTGCAGACTATTTTTGGAGAGCAGGCAGCGCAAATGAATATTCCTGATGAAGGTAGTTTTCAACGGATTCTTTACAAAATCTATTCCCCCTTCCTCCCTCCCACCCCCTGGGTACACACGCACCATACCGAGGTTTGCATTTTTCATGGCGGGACAAGTAAGTCTATAAAAGGCATGTTTGTTTTTCCTGGCTGTTTCAAATATGTATTTCCTGGATGACTTTGCATCTGATGGGGTCATCAGAAGCACATGTGTGATTTTCATCTTTCCAAGTGATTTCTCCTCTCCTGCCGTCCTTTCCTTACCAGCACTCTATGCTGATTTGACATTTTACCTGTCTGTCCACCTTATTTTCCACTAAACCAGCCACTCCGCCGCCGACTCTTGGTGAGGTCCCAATTTGTTTCGGTGTGTCTGACTGGGTCTTCTTGGTTTTGTTTGCTTGTGTTTTGTTTTTGTTGTTGTTTGGTTGTTTGCCTTTGGGGGGGACGGGGACGGAGTGGCGTTTAAAAGTAGTTTCTTTTCCCTACAAGGCTTCAGTTGCAGGTGGTCTGCTGGACAGCTGCACACCGGGACTCCGGATAAAGGAGGATCTGACATATAGAGATGGAGCGTTCTTACCCACACCCGGGGGAAGAAAAAAAAAAAATAATCGCTGATAAACACACGCCGCCTCCCGTTTATTTTAATGGTAAGGAGATGGACCTCCTTCCCGAGCAAGGAGGCGCCTCCTCGATGCACGGAGGGGAAGCTTTGAGCAGTGCTCTCAGCAGCAAAATAGGAAGAAGGTTATCCCGCAGCCCAGCTCCGAGGTTTATATATTTTTTCCAAATCCCAGAGCTACTCTCCTTCAGACAAAACCCTCACCTTTTCCTTGTGTACTGAAGCACTGAAAGTTCCCTTCAGTATATTTTTCTTGGCTGCCTGAGCCTCAACGTTTTGATTCACTAAGCAGAAGAAGTTAAAGAACTCTGCAGTAAGGGCCAGTGCCCAGTGTTTTCATCGCCACCCCCCCACATTATTTGTCATGCTCAAGTGAGGGTTTGTTCAAGGCAAAAGCCTGTTCATACTGGGCTGCATTTGTTTTTCCTAAAGAAGGCAAGAGATTTTGTTTCCGGGTCCGGTAACAGGAGCCCCAGTGCCTTACACAAACATCGCTGGGCAGGCAGGGGCACTCCCAGGGCTTTTCGTTCCGGGTCTGCAGCACTCCCCCCCCCAAACCAAAAAAACCAACATTGAGGTGTTGGTTAGGCCCAAACTGCTGCACCAGGTCTGAGGAGAAGAGGCAAAGTAGCTTTCTCCGGGTCAGCTCAGAAAAATATGCCAAACGGGAGACTTCTCCCGTGTGGATCGCGTCGAGTGTCTCCAAACTGGCTTATATTATCCAAAGGAAAATGCAGCCACCCACCCAGCCTTGTAGATGAGTGTCCTATTGCCCCCAAGAGCCTGGAAGGGCTCTCAGAGGGAAGGTGTTCAACCAGCGAGCTCTGGCATACGTCTCCTCCTACTCATAGGAAAGGCTCTTCCTTCTCTAAACTGCCTACCTGTCGCCAGAAAAGTGTCGGAATCGTGTCGCATCTCCAGTAACCTGTCGGGATGCTCTCTCATCGCATCCATCAGCATTTCCCCGTCAGAGTGACGAGTTGTGCCTTGTCAGGACAGACAGAACTGCTTTGTCTCAAACGAGCTGTTTCTCTCATGGCTCTCTTCGGCACAGCACCAGGTCCTTGAACGCTCATACAATAAAATACGGCAGAAAGAAACCTCTACCCTAGTGGGCGTGAATATTCAGCACCCTGCTATCTACAGGAATGGCTTAATTTACATTTTGGAGGCCGCAAATGCTGAATACATTGTATAATTTACTAGGATTTTATTTTGAGGTCGAACACTGCATATATATATATTACATATTCACATACATACATATATAAGTGTGTGCATGTATATGAGACAGATAGAGAGTGCGGTTCTTCCCAAATTGTCCAAGTTATAGGGGATCTGCCATGCAGTTTGCCCGCCACATCCTGGCCTCAGTCCGAGGGTAGCCAGGGATAAAACCTGCCGGAACCGAACCGTCTTTTTATTTATGCTCCGAAACCCGTGCATGTACCCCAGGAACAACCAACCCTGAGATATGTCCCATGTAACCCAATGCTAGTGAATCATAACTAATCTGTTTAAAACCAAGGATTAGTCACGTCAGTTTCGGCATATTCCTCTATCGGGAACATTTTTTGTGCGTGGAAAATTGGAGGGATTTGGGCTAATTTACCAAACATCAGTACTAAGGCAAGTACGGTCTGATAAAATGAGTCTTAACATGTTCGGGGTTTCAGGTTGCATTACACACGTCCCATCATTGGGGCTTTGAGCTGTGTGCGTCCTTAACGCCAGATTGACCCGCAGAATTTTTTTTTCTTACTGCATGATTTCTGTTTCTAGCCATCTGTAAGTGGCTTCAATGACTCGCTCTCTCTTAATTCATCCATATATAAGTGATCCTCACTGGAACGTACATGAGTTTTCACAGATCCCACTCTCTCAAAGGGCCTTTCTCACAGTGTCTCAGCTCTTCATTTATTTTTCCCGATCGAATTCTGCCTCCTCTGTGCAATATGACCTTTTATTAATCAGGTAACCCCCATCCTGTTTTCGTACTGCCTCTTTAAGTATTCCCCATCTTGGCTTTACTATTTCTCATTTTTCCTTTTTCCAGCGGGCAAAGACTTAAGGCTTTATTTCGGTTTCGAGGCCGTGTTTTATTAACCCAGACATTCTGTTTTCCTTCACAAACTCATTTCTATCTACAAAAATACAAAATAATTAGCTAGCCATTTAATTAATTCTTTGCCATATTGCACCACTGAGCGTGTTATTTTACAGGGAGCAGAGATCTTCTGCAGCTCTAGGAAGCAATGGTTCCTCTACTTGCAAAACGTTTATTTTCAAAGAATTAAAATTCATAGCTAAAATTATTAGGTGCGCCTCAACGGAAGTAACAGGATCTTCTATTTAGACCCTAATGCACGTAAGGCCACCCTGGTATGCTCCCACAGCACAGCACATCGTCTCTGCTGCTGGAAAAATCACCCCAAAGCGCAGAAGCGAGGGAAACATAAACCCCAATATACCACGTTGCCTCCGATAAAATATTGCCCCCGCTGCACCCCAGAATAACGAGAAAACTGGATTTATAACCGCGACGAAGGGAGAGCTTTTCTTCCCGAGACCGAACCTCCCCATTCCCGACATCCACACATTCCCTTCTATAGACTTTTAACTGGACCTCAGAGAAACGTGCTTTTAGCGGTCACCCGCAACGCACAGAGGCGCTAATCCGGACCCAGATTACATCAAATTAGGACACTGCCCGCACAATACTCCCACTGATGGAAAGTTCAGCCAGCATCTGAAACCTGGACACGATCTTTGCTGATCTACACATATTTCTATCCCGCTTGAAGTCATATAATTTTCTCGGTTTGTTTTCCACGGGAAAATCATTCTAAGGAAGATTTTAAAAGACCAGAAATGAAGGTATAAAGCTGTTTGCAAGTTCTGAGAACATTTTAAGCATGTAACACATTCGGCTTCTAGCAAACACGGACAGCGAGGGAGCAAGCTGCAAGGGTCGAGAGCCCTTTTAATGGGGCAAACAGGCAAGCAACCTGCCTGTCTCTTTTGCCCGGCGCTTATAGGAAAGCAAATTAAAAGGAAAGAAAGAAAAAGGAGAGGAATAGAGAAACCCCTTCCCCAGCATCCCGCGGGCGCCGGAAATGCGTTCGCAGCCCAGCCTTGCTGGACCCCGGAGCGGAGTCTGGCTCGGTTTGCCCACTCGTCCTCGAGGCAAGGCGGGGGGAGAGAGGGCGGCTTTTTGCCGGGGCAGGCTGACAGCGGGGCAGAAAAGCCCGCAGCCTGCACGGCCGTGCCCTCGGGGAGCAGGTGGGCGAGCTCTCCGCTTCCCTCAGGGCCCGCACCGCCCGTCCTTCCCCGTGCCCTTGGCTCTCCGCTCCCGCGGGGCGACTTCAGCTGTCCCCGGAGCTCAGCCCTTCCCCTGACCGGGCCGGCGAGGGCCCCGACGTGCCCCAAACGGGGCAGGACGGAGGGGCTCGGACCGCCCGGCACCGCCTTCCCTGGTGTCCCCACCAGGACGCCCGCTCCGGACCGAGCTCGAAAACACTCCGCGGGCGAGTGAAACAACCATACGCAGGCTTAGATTTCTAAATTTTATTATAAAATAAAAGCAGAAATATTTTCCAAAGAATGTATTCACATAATATAAACAATAAACAAAACTAAGGTGAGTGACTTGCGGTTGATACTGTCATTTAGGTCTAAACTTGAGCAGCAGTTCCTGTTTTCTTTTTAAAGCCGGCTCCAGCCCGCGTTGCGCACCGAGGGGAAAATCTACCTCTGCCTTCCTTCGGGTCGGAGCCGGGCCATCACTTCCTTTCCCACCCCGCAAATGGCGAAAGCACGACATGGACAAGGCCAAAGAAGCTGTCTCTCTGCATAGCATCAGCTACAAGTAGGTTACAGAGTCTGCCTAGAGCGCGTGTTGCTGCTATATCTTGACTACAACTTTTGTATTCTTAGTTGAAATTGTAGGTCGTACACCTGCCACGGATACATAACTACAATAGAATAACGGGAGCGATGTGTAACTTTTAAACAGGCATGGCAAGAGCAGCCTTGCGTTCCCCTTTCTTCCCCACCCCCCGAAAAAAATAAAAATATAACGATATGCCTCTTCCCACACAGAGCGGCCCGATCGAGTGACACCACTGAGAGATTTGTGAAGTTAAGGCTGGAATGAGCTGCTACACCGATCAGCCTTACAGCCTGCCGTGAGAATCACGGCTGCTGCCCAACAGTCCTTACACGCCTGAAAATGCCTGTAAGCAACCCCTAAGGCTTTTCACAACATCAGCTACCCACAGCGGAGTTCACTACCTTGCAAACCTGCAGCCAGCCTGCTGCCAAAGGGCACAACACATCCACTAAGGTGTATGTCATTGCTTTCAAAGTCCCTGGTAAGATTAAGAGGAAAAAAAAAAAAAAAAAAGGAAAAAAATTGAGTAAAGGAGGGCTGGCGCGAAGGAGGGAGCCTGTATATGGTTTTAAGAGCCCAGATCGACCAAGTTAGACGACATGGGGTTGAGAATGGAGTCCTGCAAGCTGTGGTGGTGCATGGGGTCGGCGCTGGGCACGGGGATGGCGCTGGGGCCCTGCGGGTGGCCCAGGCCGTGCAGGGGCTGCAGCCCGGGGTTGGAGCTGAGCAGCAGCGCGGGGCTGGAGGAGGTGTGATCCGGGGTCCCTGACGGCGTCTTCTCGTCCTCTGAGCTCCCCAAAACTGTCTTATTCCCGTTCATTGACGCCGAGAGCGGGTTGTGGCTGTTGGAGTTGGAATTCTCGTTGTTTTCCCTATAGGAAACACAAAAGAGGGAGGGAAATCACCATGCGGCCGTCGCTCCGGGGTGCGCACCGTGGGAGCGGGGGCGACGGGGAGCTGGCTCCGGGGAGCAGCGGGCCGAGGAGAGTGCAAAAACAGTAGGTTTAAAAGCTCTGCCAACCTCCAAGGCCTCTTCATCTGGCACTTAGGTCTAAGGTCCGCTAAGCTTGTAAATAGTCTCCCACTAGCCCAGCGGAAAGTGTCACTTTGCCAAACCGTAGTTTTCTGAGTCCAAAGGGTTTGCACAGCGTGAGGAGGGGGCGGAAGGGAAAGGAGGAAGACGTTATAATAAAAGAAAAAAAAAAACCCAAACAAAACCAAAAAAACCCCCGAGTTTTTAACTTTAAAACTGCTCTAGGAGCCGAAGAGGTGTTTAGCCATGATTTCTCCTGAGAAGGCCAGAGCCCGGCGAGCTGCAGGCAGGACGGCTCCGTGCAACAGGACAGCCTCCCTGGCTCACACCGGGAGGGAAAGTCTCTTGCTTAAGTAACCGGACTTGGGTTTTTTTCCCCCTCGCCCTGAGCTTCAAGCTCAAAACATAGCCCAATATGGACGATAAGGAAGGAGAACAGACTTAACCCGCTGCTTTCCCCGACCCTCTCGGGAAATGCTCGGCGCACCCCCCGCTGCTCCTCCGTCCCCTCCTGGGCGGCGGGGGCGCAGCCAGGACGGCCCTCGCACGGCTCCGCGGCGGGCACCCCCGGTGCGCTGCCGACAAAGGCTAGGAGAGGCAGGACATAGTTTCGAAATTCACCAGCGGGTAAACACCAAGAAATCGCTGGAGGCGGGCCAAGCCCTTGCAGATATATCTATATATTTATATATCTATATGTGGCGGGGGGGGGGCGGTGTGGGTTCGGAAACGTGAGTGGCAAGAAAGGGTCGGGGTTCCCGTCCAGGCTAATGCGGCCTCCATAGCCCTCGTAGAAATACCTCAGACACCATTCTGCCTAAAATACTGAAGGCAGTGCAAGCCTGTTTAAAAGCTTCTGAGGAAGTTTTGTAACACACTATCTGGCAGAGGGGCCCTGTCCTGCAGGATTTGGTCGAGAGAAGTCAAGCTATTGCACTGACTGGTTTTCCTCACTAAGGGCTGCAGGATGTGGCTGGAGACACTTAGTGCCAAAAAAATAAAAATAGACAAGAAAGCTCTGTTTGAACAGGTTTCCTTGAGTGGATGGCAATCCCATGAATGGTCTGTTTTCCAACGCCTGGAGTGTAATATTAGGTTGAGTGTATTTTTCAATGTCAAAAATATTATTTGTCTCTGGAGACCTTTAAAATCTGATTCCCCGGAAAAAAAAAAAAAAAAAGGAATGGAATAAGTGTAACCTTCATTTCCTTTGGATATTTGAAGGTGAGCCCCTGCTATCAGCAATAAAAAGGATCTCTAAATCTCGTAAAACCAACACTTGCGAGGATTTGAAGGAAAATTAAAGCGCTAGCACGGTTTCAGGAAATGAATAGAGCAAATCTGTGCCCGAATTTGCCGGGCTGCACAGCAGCGCGGCCGCGGCGCTGCCCGTTTCCAAAACACGGTTGGGAGAAACCAAAGATAGAAAGAAGTCTCCTCGGAGGCACGGATTTACAGGATTCTGATCCGCTAATTAACCGCGCCGATCATACGATCGTACGATTGCCTGTACGGACCGGGCAATTCAGTGAGCTAGTGAACGCAGTAAGAGGACCCTTTTTGCTTCTTCGAGCAGTCTTCCTAAGGCACAGGGGCTGCTGATGGAAAAGTTATCCCGAATAGCCAGGGATGTAGGCATTAACCTCTTCCCGGCGATTCGCGGTCCCTTCACTCCACTTAGCGTGAAACTCAAAGACGCAGAATCATATTCGGCCTAAGAACATACACCTATGGACGCGCGTTCAGGAGCACCTTGCTGGGTAGCGAACAAGAGCTGCAATGTCATGAGCGAGGCAAGGACTTGCTCCGCTCAGTCCATGTCCAGGTCTCCTGCCGCACGCCAGGAGCCGAGGACAGAGGGACATGCTTGCTACCATCCTCCAGACCCACGCGCTGCCGGCTGCCCCCCGGCTGCCCCTTTCTGCTCTGGGGTGACTCTCAAGGACACGCTCCGAGCAGTGCGGGGCGCGGAGCCCTTGTCCTTGGGCCCCGCCGCCGCCGGCCTCTCCCGACGGGCCGCGGACCCCACGGGCACCTCCGGCCACGGCTCCTGGCTGGGCTCCACGCCGGGCTGCTGCGGGGAGGAGGCGGCAACGCTGCTTAACCACGAGTGGCCGCAGGCCGTGTGAAGCGTCCCCGGCAGCAGGGGCTGCCCCGGGGCCGCCGCGCCGGCTGTGCGGGGAGCGGGGTGTCGGCGGGCAACGGGGCTCGGCCGCCTCTCCGGGGCGACTTTTGGCGGACACACGCCTTCACCGAGCTCCCAGCTCTCTCGCCTCTGGTTCTCTGGGCGCCCCCGAGGCGGAAAGCCCGTACCCTCCCGGGCGGCCTTCCGCAGCCGGGGCAGATAGAGAGACTCGGGGTGAGCACCGGGGTCGGGGAGCCGCGGGCGCCGGGGGAGCAGTGGGGAGCCGTCCCTTTCCTTGGCCGCGGCGGCGCGGTCCCGCTGCCGGCGGTTCTTGAACCAGTTGCTGACCTGGGTGGTGGTGAGGCCGGTGGCCTCGGCCAGCTCCCGCTTCTCGCGGGGGGACGGGTAGGGGTTGTGGGCGTACCACTCTCGGAGGACGCTGCGGCTCTTCTCCTTGAAGCAGTAGCTGGTCTCCTCGCCGTCCCAGATGGAGCGGGGCAGCGGGAACTTGCGGCGCACCCGGTACTTGCCCACCGCCCCTAGGGGTCGCCCCCGCAGCTTCTCCGCCTCGATGTAGTGCGCCTTCAGCCAGAGCTGCTGCAGCTTGGGGTGGTTGTGCGCCGAGAACTGGTGGCTCTCCAGGAT
>VYXD01013152.1:48971-124695 GCA_013397195.1 Hylia prasina | reverse complement strand
CCGTCGTGATTGACGCTGCAGGCGCCCGTCGGGGGAGAGGGGGAGCGCGGAGCCCGGGCCCCTGCTCCTCGCCGCAGGGCACTGCGGCGCGGCGGGACGGAGCCGCCGTCCCGTCCCGGCCGGGCCCCGCCGCCCTGTCTGCACCCCGCAGCCCCATCCCGGCCCCGCCGCTCCGGACAGCGGGCTCTGCCGCGGCTGCGGCGAGGGGAAAAGCCCGTCTCCGGCCTTTGCAGAAAAGTTTCTTTCTGAAAGCGTTCCCTTAAAGGCTCCCTCTCTTCCCAGCGCCCAGTAACCACTGTTGGGGAGCTTTATAAGGAAGGGGCCTCTCATGTACAATGGAGACCCTGTTCGTGACCTGGGATCCCATTACACGCTTCTCGTACCTGCCCGGCAGCGAGAAGGCGGCACGATGATACGGGGCCCGAGAGGGATTGCCTCCGTGCCCCACCACGCTCCGGCGTGAAGGGCGCTGGCATTTGTGATCACTGGACGCCGGACATTTATTTATACTCGACTCCCGAAGCGTGTCGGGGTGTTTCATCCAGGAGAGGAACACGTGTAAAAGTCAGAAACACTTCGCTTGATTAAACGGACCCTTATCACACACGCGTGCCCTTTGCATACCGCGTTTTAAATGTACCGAGCCTGCGGGGCAGGGACCCGCATCATTTCCCGTCCCTTGTAGGTCTACACAAAGCGAAAGGCCAGGGAGAGGGTGCGATGAGCGGGTGAAGGGAGCCGCGGTGCCTCCTCGGGAGCGGCGCACGGGGTGGCGGCCAGATGGGACCGCCGGGGCGGAGGCTGGCGCCGGGGATCGCCCAGGTGAGGGCACCCGAAAGGAGCCTCCCGGCCGCAAACTCAGGGTAGTTTCCACGGCCTGTTATGTTCCCTTTTGCTGAGAAATAATAATTAATCCCACAAGCTCTTTCTACGGTATTTGGAGTCCTGACAGGAGATCTCTCTGCAATTGTGGGTTCCTGCCACGGTACCTTTTTCGCCGCCCCGGCGCGTCAGGGATTTAGGGAAGCCACAAGAGACCGGACTGCGGCTCCCCGCCTCGCAGCCNGGAGGAAGAGGAGGAGGAAGAGGGCGGAGTAGGGGGGCAGCGGATCAACAGTGTCCAGCTCCCAGCATGTCCGAACGCCTGTGCGTATCCGCGGCGTATGCCCGTACTTTCTCGGGTGAGCTCGTTGTCCTCCTACCTGTCCGTCCGGCCTTTTCACGAGTGCTGCCATAAAGGAAACAGTGGCAAGCGGGCGGTTCCCGCCCTGGATCCTCCGGGGACGGAAAATAGAGGATTCTTTTTCAGGTCGAGAAAAGAGCAGCTCAAATTCGTTTAAAACAAAATCGGGCATGTCGATGACGGGTCGGTAAAGCCCCCTTGTATGATGCTCCCTCCGTTCCTTTACGAGATGGGCTCTCGACCGCTTAGTGCCTCGATTCCGGCCGATTTCTGCAGGATTCAAACTGTGCTTGTTTGTAAACGAAAGCATCCCCATCCCAGCGCTTCCTAGCCAACCTAAGCGGCTGGATAGCTCGCAGCCGCAGCTGCAGCGAACGGTGAGGGGACGGGACGACCGCGCCACTTCAAAAGGTGCTCTGAGCAGAAACGGCAACAAAAACACAAATCCCCTCGCCCGTCCCCGACCTCTGCGTGCACACACCGTGTGCCTTCAGCTCCCTCTCGCAGCGGGGACCGTGGAAAGAATGAAAAGCGCTAGCGAGGTCTGAGCTGTGTCTCCCCACCTCCCCGCTACCATGCTCGGTCGCTCCACATTTATTAGGGATATACCTGACTCCTCTTCCTCTCTTTCTATCTCACAACCACACTGGTTGAATCTGAACAAGAGCAGCAGTTAGCCCTAGCTGGAAAGGAGACGTCAAAACCTGTTGCATAGATTTAGACCTGAAAAAGAGTCTTCTTAGCACCTTAAAATGTGAGTACAGAGTTTACACTGCAGCTCCTCCGTAGGCGCTTTCACTTTAGGCTGCCTTAGCAGGGCTGCAGCTTTGCATGTAACATAAATTCACTTCCCAGAGAGCTGGGCAGAGGCAAGGCTACCGCCTTCCCGGGCACCCTGTATCAGCTTGCGTCCTAGAGCAATGGTAAATTAGTGACATCTGGATCCAAATTCTGCATAACTGCTTTTATCTTTAGGGAAAGAGAAAAAAAAATCCTACGTGCTAGAAATCAGAGCAGATACTGTCTGCACAGCCGCTGCACGGGGCGAATCGCATTGTGGTGCTTTGCGAACCAAACAGGCGATTGGGAGATGAGCTTTTTTTTTGGCATTTGCGAAGGCTCCCGTTCCCTGCCATTATATTTCAGAGCAGGAGGAGCGAATCGCCTGCTCACGTTTGCCCCTGGACAGACGAGATCGTCTCGCCTGGCTGCTGCCAGCTCTCTCCCGTTTAGCTGTCGTGGAAAGTTTTAGCTGAGCCGACGCAAATTTTTGCTGGGCTCCGCTGCCGCCGGGCGGAGAAGGCCGGGGTTTCACCCCACCTCGCCGAGGGCCCACTCGGCAAGCGCCTCACCCCTCTGTGCTGCAGCGTGCGAGACCGTCAGAGCCAACACAATCTTTGGGAAACATGAGCGAAATAAAAAGGTGGTTTTTATTGCTATGCTCCTTTCATTAGCTGTGACACGGACTGGCCGAGGAAGGGGGTGTGGGCGGGCGGTTTTCTTCCGAGGAGTCTGTCCTTGCACGGAACTGCTCCGTGCCCACGAGTGAGTGCCAAAGGACAGCCGCAGTTATCTGGAAATCGCCTTTTCGGCTCTGCCTTCACCGTCCCTCTGTAGACAACAGCCTGTGTGGGAGGCTGCAGGCCGGCATCGTTCCTGTTAAACACAGGAGCCGACCCACCCAAGCTGCCGGCCACCTTTCTGCCAGCCTTCCTCGACCGCTGCTTTTGCGGAGCCCCTCATCCTTTTCACCGAGCTGGGCTGGGGACAAACCTGTCACCCACTCTCACAGGGCTGTGGACACATCCGCTCCTGCCAGCCAGCCGCGGGCTCGGCAGGGAGACAGGGCCACCTCCAAGGGCGCTTTTATCAGCAGGGGTAGCAAAAAAATGATAAACCCCACAACCTTCAGATGCCAGAAAGAAACACATCTTCCCCGCAGATGTCCACTACCGTGGCGAGGTCTATAGGGAGAGCAACCAAAATGACAGACAACTCCAAGTTTTCGGTTTTTTCTTTCTTTCTTTCCTTTTTTTTAATATTTAATATTTTTTCTTTCCTTTTGACGGGACTGCAATATGCTTTTCCCTTAAAACCGGTGGGTTTTACCGAGACCGAAAGCCTGCCACAATAAAGCCGCTACTCTGGCTAGGTTTTTCTTTTATATATATAGCTATATATATATATTTAAGGCGTCATAGCGACCTTTGCCGCGATACTGGGCCTACCTGCCCCACACCCTCCAACCCGGGGGCTCAGCTCAATTTCCCCGGGCTCACAAGTTTTTCCGTGGTGGGACTAGGGCTTCTTTAGGCGGCCAAAGCTCACCCGGGATTCCCGGAGGCAGTTTAGCAACCCGGATCCGCTGGTTGTTTCCCCCGCCCTCACGTTATTTATTCACTCGTTTATTTATTTTTGAGTTTTGTTTAAAGCCAGAATCTATCCCGTCAGAGATGGCACTAAGTTCCTGTCTCGACTGAAAAAAAGAAAGCACGGCAGACCATCACTGAGCATAAGTAAATTAAGACGAACAACAATTGCTTGTTGTTTCGTGATTTGGGGAGAAAGGAATAATTCAAAGCTTTTGCTGCGCGCAACGCGCCGTTCCTCAAGGGGACGGGTCAAGGATTTCAGATATGTAGCGGGTAACTCGATTATGCTAACAAACTCCACTGGAAAGGGAAGGCCGGTGGGTGCGGGGCGCGCAGCGGGGTCCTGGGGACTGGGGGGACTCTGCTGGGAGCCGACGGGAGCGGAGCCTCTGCCCCACGGAGCCGCCCCGCTCCGCTCCGCCGCTCCTCTCCAGCACGGAGCCTGAGATGCTCGAGCGACATCTTCGAAAGAGATGTACTGTTCAGGAGATGGGGGCCTGACGGGACGTGACTGAGTCGGCCTGGGTGAACCGTCCCGCCCCCCGCCCCCGGTGAAACGGGGCTCCGGGGGGGCACCCTGTCCCCAGCTCAGGGCGCTGTAGCCTCCCGAGCTCCCCACGAAACACGATAGCCCCCCAGGCGATTAATGTGGCCGCTCCTGATTACTTTTATATTACCCTTTCTCAGTCTCTGGCGAGGGGCTGAGAGTTTTCACCGAGTTCTGCCATCAGCACCCTCCCGGCCATTACCCCCAGCACGGATATTTATTTGGGGTGTTCCCACAGATCCCGCGGAGTCCACAGACGGCTGGGGGGAGGACCGGGGGGACAGAAGGGGGGCCCGGGCCGGTGCCCACCCAGCCCCCGCCCCACTCCCGGCTGCGGGGCCCGCCTCAGATGCTCCGCGGCACAAGGGGACTCTCGGCACACAGTGTACAGCTAACAGACAAGACAACAGCAACAACAAAAGGCACATATGGTTAAAATAAAGAGCTAGAGAGAGAGAGCTTTCTGCCTTAGGGGATTGGTAATAACTAGCCAGAAATGCAGGGTATTGAATCTAAACTTCTGGTGGGCTTCTGCGGGATTGACAACTTAAATCACACTACAAGCATCAATTTGACAATATTTGTAAACTTCTTGTTTCCAGGGATCTTCTTGATCAGAGATAGACCAGGTTGGTATGAGCTCGAGCCACGAAGGTCTCTTTTTTTCCCTCCTCCTTTCCCCTCTTCCGAGTTGATGAATAGCGATCATGTTTCTTTTAATGGCTGCCCCCTATTCTCACAGCCTCCCGCAACTAACCCAAGAGCCTGTTTCCGCGACCTCAGTTAATTCCTCTGATTATTCCAAGATGATGAGGAAAGCACGAAGATTGTTCACTGTTCCTATAGATTCAAGGCATTTTTGTTACCATCTCCATCCCTAGCTCACGGGGATTTGACCGGGGAGTATTTTTGTGAAGAGGCTGCCCTCTCTTCCCTCCTGCCTTCCCTCCCCAGGCAGCAGACATCTCCGTGGCTCTGCCACAGCCCTGTCGCTTGGTGGGTGCTCGATCCCCGCCGCGGGGGCCGAGCACAGGCAGCGGCAGCGGCCGGGGGGTCCCAGGGGCACCGCCGGCATCTCTGGGGCGCTCAGGCGGCGGCGGCGCAGGTGAACCCGCGATCCCAGGGGCCTTTTCCCAAAGGGAGCAAACCTCCGGCCGTGCCCTGCAGCACCAGAGGGAATTTCGGTTCTCCCCGAGGAAAGAAAGAGACTCCTTCGTCCCCGCGGGCTGGAGGCGGGGATCCACTCCGAGAAACCTCACTAGAGGGCTCTAATACTCAGCTCCGAGGCTGCTTAGGGGAAACAAGGCTCGTCCTTAACATCCTTCAGTCTTCCAGGTTCATCCTGGTAAAGCCTTCCGCAGCCTGTCAAAGGTGATTCACAGATGCCATCGCCGTGACAAGAAATCCCTTGCCTTAGCAGCAGCCACCAACTATCCTGCCTATCCGCAAGTGACCGGCATTCACGTCCCCTTCCTGGTGCATAAAGATACAACAGGATTTTGGGGGTCCTTTCTACTTCTGTATCCGTGGCAAGGGAAGGAAGTGCAGCCTCTAAAACCCCAGACACAGGTATCCTTGCCAAGATTTAGGGACAAAGCATGACACGCAGACATGCAGATGTTTTTCCCTTCACTGTAGAAAGAGCTTTTGTAAGATCTTCCACGGTCTGTGCTATTTAATATGCTCATAAACATAAACATATCCATCTTTTAAATTCTGCAAGATTGAGGAAAGCTGAAATGTAACGTAGTGTTAGCAAGTAGCACACAGACATTAATGTCAAATACTGATGGATTTAGCTGCAGTTTGTTCAGTTTTGGAGTTTTTTTTTCTCTTTTAAATAATTGTTATGATTTGCCATTGGAAAAGAATAAAAGCAAACCAAACAGTATCAATTAAAACTAAAACAATTATTTGTTGTAAGGGAAACTTCATAGCATTTCAGAATGCATTCAGCTTATTACAACTCCAAATAGCTTTTGTAATGAATAAGTAAATTGCCTTATTTGCAGAAATAAGGAAATGCAATTTAGTTGCTTTTCATGTCTTGCAATTTTTCCAAGAAGTTTTGTGTACAGATCAAAAAACTACAGGAGCAGCTTTGTGGAAAACTAGATAGTTTATATTACATCAGTTTAAAACTGATCAACTTTCCTGTGGAAAATCTGCTACTTCTGAATGTGTGACAGTGCTCTGTATTTTCCTCTGTGGATTGTTTCAGAGTTCTTTTTGCTGAGTTAATTCTGACTCTGTCCTTTGATGTCCTCTCCGCTTTATTTCATAGGTTCTTGAATCAGCTCAAATACGCTGGGGACCTTTTACTTCCCAGAGAAAAACCTGGTATCCCTTTCATTCCTTTCTTTTTTTCATCAGTTTTATTCTCCATATAAACAAGGACTTTATTACTAGACTAAGATTGACTTTGTTGCTCATTTAAGATCTAGAAAAGGCCAACCCAGTGAATGCTGAGTTGGTTGCAGTCAGTTAAGTCACTTCAGCAGGCAGGACTGAGATTGTGTACTGCACGGGTTAAGAAATAATCTGCTGCTGGGGTACCATATCCACATCATACCTCCTCTGACAGCCAAATCATGTGTGCACAAGGTGCATAAGGGCACAGAATCTCCCCTGGAAGCAGATGCTGATGGCAGCAAGCACTGATGCTACACAGTGCAAGGAAGGAGCATGAGCTAAGCACTCCATTTGGCTGCTGCCATGCACCCAGGCACAACTCTGGTTGTACCAGATGGCACCTGGTTTGACTCCCTCTGTCCTGCACTATTCTAGTCCTCCAACACTCTTCCATAAGTTTCTGCTGTCCCTTTCCCTGTTCTCAGTTTGCTGTCTCCTTTGGCTTCCTGTTATGAAAATATCACTTGAACAATTTACAATGCATTCCCTTATCTCTGATACTCAGAACTGGAACCTCACAAGAAATAGGGGTTTTTTTGAACCACAGAGGCACCAAAAGACCCAAAGACCTAGTGACAAATGCCACTTAGCTTCAGGAATAGAGAGGGGTTTTCAGGCCTATTTTATCTGGCAAGAGAGACATAGCTCAAACACCTTTGCAAGATGAGACTACACACTGCCTTGACACTCAGAAATTCTTCATTCTTCTAACAGACTTTAGTCACTGCTGAAGTAATTTTTAGTTGTTTTATTCTCACCATAGCTTGCTGAAGAAGCTGATGCTAGGCATAGGGCTGAAGATTTCATTGGGTGACACTGAGCTGCAAAGCATGGGATTCTTGTGCAACTGCAATTTTTTGTATGTCTGCTACCTCCTATGGGCAGAAAACAATAAGGAAATTACTCTTTAAAGTGTGTAAATACACACACACACATACACACACAAATTTCACAAATTTATGTGTATTTATCCAGTGTGTGTAAATACATTAACCTTTGTTTAATTTTAATTCACCTTTGTTTAATTTTAATTCATGGAAAAAAGATTGTAATTTATTTAAATCCAAAACTTTCCTTAAACAGTAAGATAACCACATCAGAGTGATATAACCTGGCAAACATTACCTTAATTTTGAACCCTTTTCCACCTCAGTCATGTAAGACAAGTGGAGGAAGAAATGAACAGAACCTGAGACAAGCTGGGCAATGTCTAGGAAGAAATTTAGAGAACAAGATGATTTCTCTCTCTCTCTTTTTTTTTTTTTTTAAATCAGTATCCTGAAACAAATACAGTTGTGGGTGAGGGTCATATGTTCCTGTTTATTTTTAAGTGGAAGAAGGTTAGCAGCAGCATTTGGCATGCACTGAAGAAGTCTGAAACTGGGCCTTCCATTCATCACGAAGTGACCTTCAGCTTGAGAAGAAGTAAAGAAGTGTAATTGGGTGAGTTGTGTGAATTCTAATGTGAAATCTGTGATGTAGTGAGCACCTTTAATGGACGTAAGGGAAGGAAATGTTCTCAGTGCCAAACTGGATGCCAGATTTGTGTCTGGCAGGGGTGAATGAGTGGTCTGAATACATCAAGGAGAGGGATGTGCCTGAAGATGGTTTTCTTAATCTGTCAAATTGTTCTTTGAGACGTTTCAATGTAGAGGACGAAGGTGGGGCCATTAATTGAAAGGATCAGGGCAAAAAGAATGAACAAAGAATGCAAACTGAAAGGTCGAAGCATGGTCCCAGCAACATCCCAGAGGAGAGTGTAGGCATCACAAATGATCTAAGAATTGCTGGATGCTAGCCCAGGGTGACTGCAGTGATCTCTGGCCTCAGATAAGATGAAATCTTCAGTCTAGGTGAGAGACTATTGGATGGTTGGAAGTGATGGAAAGAGTGGGAGGAAAGAGGAGCTGCCATGAGATAAGAAGTAGAAAGAGGTTTATGAAAGTAAAAGTTTGAAATTGTGCTGATGAACCTCTCTCAGGCACCTGCCAATTATGCATCTGGCACACAGAGTGGCTGGCAGTCTGGGATGGCACAGATCTTGGCAGTATTACAGGACTTGCATTGTCACAAGGTGGAAAGGCTTCTGAAAAATGCATAAACCTTTTTTCTTCAGTGTCAGGCAAGCATTTTAGGAAGAGAATTCACATTATTATTAATTATTATAAAATTATGGCTCTTAAATGGATTCAATTCCTTGGGGACAGGAAGACAAACATTTATGTCTCTGGTTACATCTCTTAGAGTACACTAAAAGCACCTAAGCAGTGCAAGGTCCTGTTCCTGGTGTGTATTTCCTTTGTGCTAGTCTTTCAAGAGTCCAAAGGTGTGGAGATATTATTGATATTATACAACCTTCATTAATTAAACACATGTAAGTGTTTATTTTTCTTCTGAGAAATCTTATTTGATCTCTGGAGACCCATAATGTGATTCTTGCTCAATCATTTTGAGCATAAAGGGCACTTGTCTAAGTACTATAGAAGCAGCAAAGTTGAAATGGTCATGATATGTAGAATTTGATGAAGCAGATGCGTTTCCTGCCATATGTTAAATGAGCAGCTAGTTACTGTGTACTGTGTGGTGATACATGTTGAAAATCTGATGCAGAATAATATGATGTCATGTGAAGACTTAAACTATTTCCTTATATAATCCCCAAGAATTAATATTTTCTTTGCCCACATGTGAAAATTCACAGGCAAATATGCAACCAATCAAATCTTGTACAAATGTTAACACCCATATGTGTGTGTTTCTGCATGGAATTATTATACAACTAGCAGAACTGTTGGATAGAGAAATCCTGTAAAAATACAGATTAGGCACACATATGTTAAATATGTCCAACTAGTCTGCCAAGAATGTATAGTTTTATGAAATCTCTTTTAGGTACAGAACTCTCAATATTGCCTTCTAAAAACTTTCCATTAACATACAAAAAGGAGAGCGTGGATTTCTGTAATAATTAGCAGAACCTTCCCATTTCATGTAAACAAATAAAAGAACCATATGACCTTACTTCCAAGGGTCAATCCTTGCCCTCCAAGCTCCCATTAGAAGTTAGAATTTGAGTAATCCTATCTTTTAATGATAAACTTTACAATAAACCCATTTTATTTAGTAATAATCAGTAATAACAAGTTTGTATGTTGGGTAGAACTTTTTGAGAAAGACTGTATTTGCTATGTTAAAATCCAGCAGTACTTGATTTGACCATTTAGAGTGTCATTTTAGATTCATAACAGAAATGGGAAAGAGTGCAAATAGAGAGAAAATACCCATATCTGAGAAGACATGTGTCTTCTTCAGCTTGATACACCTTTTATCCCCAGTAAATTAGAAGAGGCAATTTTAAATTTGGGGAGCCACAGGGGGCCAAAATCAGATAAACCTCAGAACTGAAACCCAGGGTAAATTCTTGCAGAAGTTCAAGCCTTCACACCTTACAAACTTCCATTTTATTCAATAACTAGATAGCCGTGAAAACAAAGGAAAGACACACTTTCTGTGTGCCTGAATGTGTTGTATGTGTACATATATAATGTATGCACACTTGCACACACACCTGTGCATCCAGACTTAGTATTTTTATAAATATGGTGTGAACCTTCCCTGCCTCCTCTCATTAAATGGGTGGGAAGTTTCCTGAAACTAAGTATTCTGAATATCTATCTCTTTCTATTTCTATCTTTCTCTAATGAGATCTATTTCTTTCACAAATGATGAAACATGCAACAGAGTTGACAAGCATATGCTGTTGTGATGGAGCTACTGGCCATTTGAAGCCAGCAAACAGAATATGCTCTTTATTGATGTATAAGTTAAATTCTTTCATTGCTGCCTTGTTTGTTGAAAAGTTTGGTGAAAAAGTGAGTCACTACAGAATAGATTTTTCTGTAATATCTTCATTGATGTACCAACTTGAGCTAGAAGGCCAGTGAAGAAGAAGAAAAATCATAAGGAAACAATATATATTGCAATATTTGCATTTGAAACGTGGATATGTAGCATAGAATTTTTTTGCACTTCTCTTAATGCTCTTTATTGCCATGCATTAGATTAACCTAGTGTCAGTTTAGGAAAGATAATGATTGATTAGATTCTCATTGGTTAGAATTTTTGGCATATACAGGGCTATTTATCTCTTCCTACATGAAAAATACTAAGCATTCATGCTCACCTACATCAGAAAGGCGGGTTCCTTTTCTGTCTATAGAAATAATATGCCCCAAAAATGGAAGAACCACCAGCAAATCTCCCAAGTGGGAACTTGCAGAAATAGACTCACATATTAATTTTGTATTGAGAAGATTCACCCTTTTGGACATGTAAAAATATAGTCTAGTCTGAATTGATACATTAGGGTCAAAACCAAGCAAAGCTGCAGGATTTTAAATCCACTCTGACCTCTGGAGTTCAAGGCAGGTTTATTTCACCCTGGTGATGTGACTATTCAGCACGCTGTTAGTGCTGCTTCATCTGCCTCTGATTCAAAAACCCAACTTGATTACCTGAGGTGGCATCTTTTTCGAGGAAGGCTGAACAGCCTTGCCCATGACATTTCCCATTTCTGGCCTCACTCTGACACTGTGTACTTTTCATGGACAGATGGCCATTGACTGATCACAGTGCTTTCTGGGTATCTTCTGATGATTGTTCAACCCCAGAAACAAAAAGGGAAAGTTGCCAAGTCCATTAGCTGTATGTGACTCCCCGCTTCATTCACACAAGAAAAGCCTCTTTACCCTGGGCAGTTGATGACTGGTTTTTCTCTTCAGGTGTATCCTCTAAAACTGAACTGTGGTTTTGAGAGGAAACAAGCTCAATATGCCATGTGCTTCCTATTTGTTGGAGGCATCAGTGCTGAAGCTCTGCTGGCATGTTAAAATGTGAACTGTTTTACAATGTAGCAGGTTATGGAAGCTGCTCTTGATAAATTCCAGTAACGGCATTTTACACTCCATGTGTTCCTTTCTGTGAATGACAGATTGCACTATTATGTCTCTAAAGAAGCTCTTGACAAGGGTGATTCAGGCACAAAGAAAGTGGAACACGTGTCTAATTCAGGGTTTCTACATTCCTTAGCACATTTACACAGGACTGTGATCTTGTTCTCTCTGATATACTAGAGCAAGCAAAAACACTGTTCAGTCTGTTAGACACTCCCTAATAACATCAGAGCCTCTGCTGATGTAAACCTAAAAAGAAAGCTATGAATATGTTTACCTCTTCTTCACTCTTGACTGAATCTAGAGCTGTATGCAGAAGTTCACCAGATTTTTTTTTCCTCTAAGCTGGACATTAGGAGGGATTGTGGCAGACAGACTAGAGGTGGGTGATGTGACTTGTTGATGTGACTTGTTGGATAGTAGAGATTAGAGATTAACCAGTCTACCTGAGTAACTCCTAGAAGCCTTTGTGTTGAAAATAGAGTAACCAAGTAAAAATAATTGACACACATTCTGCATTCTGAAAGTGCTTCTTGCAAGAGGATAGCTCACAACCTTAACCAGCAGGAATCTTGCAGGCATAGAAATTACTACTGGTTTTATCCATTTGGTACAACTAATGGGAACAAATTTCAAAGATGTGTTATTGTTTGTCATGGTCTAAATACTTAAAACACATATCATTAACCACTAGGTGCTCTCCAAAAACAGCACACAGATCCAGTTGGAAATACTGGAAACACTGTGCCTGATTTGGAAACATTCAGAATACCCCCAGCATTCCTCAAATACACAGTTTTAACTTTGCTGAGGTCTGTTTTGTGGTTTATTCTTCAGCCTTCTAGGTGGACTCATGAGTTTCCATTTCAAGTTTTAGCTTAATGACTTCACTTAAGAAACAGGGGAAAAGGAAAGCTGTATGAATTAAACATTACATAGGATTTGGCAGAGCACTTGCAGGAATTCCATAAGGAAGAGTAAAAAAAAAAACCCAATCCCTACATAGCTGCACAAAGTTAGCAGTAACAACGAATAGTGCTGTTACCCTCTAAAAGTACACACTTTTCAGTCAGCCTTGGCTGGTGAAATGCAGAAGCTTCATGTGGATTACACTTTTTTAAAATCTTTCAACATCAAAAATAGAAGAACTGTAGTGTGTTTTTGTTCCAGAGTACTTTGCATGCAATCTCAAGATAAATTGGAGATACTGACTGTGTTTGTACCTGTGCCAGACATTGTCGTTAGATATTTCTGTTTTGTTTCATCAGCCAGATGAACTTACCCAGGGACATTGATCAAATACCTACATTCAAAAGAACATACTGTCAAATTAGTGGATAGAAAGGGCACATTATAAGAGAGAAATTATCTGGTGAAAGATTTAAAGACTGACTCACTTGTGTTTTGTTTCATTAAATGTGGGGTAGTCCCCTTTCATTTTCCATTTAGCATGAACATACTTGTACTCCATTACAGTATCAGCCTTATAAGAAACTAACTGACTTGGGACACAAGTGAGTCTCCTTGGAAAAAAAATGACTTCCCTTATTACAGATTCTAGATTACCTTAAAATGCAGTGCCTAGGCTAGATGATCCCACACAGGCTTTCCTGAGATATTCCCGTGTGCTCCAGTAGGTCTCACGATTGCAAAGTGCTGTGGTGCACTGCAGGAGCCTTTCCAGATGGCCAGGCTGGTGCCTGCTTCTCCAAAGGGAAGGGTTTGGGGCAGCAAGGGGTGCATCCACCCCTCTCAGGGACACAGAATATATTCTCAAGAGGAAACTGCAAAAATCCCTAGGAAAACTATTCAGACGTTGTCTTTCCCCTCCTCCCTCTTAGATGCTCTTGGACAAAAATCTTGATCCTTTTTGTTGGTGCCAAGGGAGTAGCTTGTTGTGATAATAGAGGGGTGAAGATGGGGCTGGAGAGTGAGCACGTGTGAGTTAGGGGGGATCCAGATGAGCAGAAAAAAGAATAAAGTGGATTTTAAAAGGCTTTAGAAGTTAAAGCTGAGAGTATTTTATCTTTGTTTTGGTAACACTGGGTAATGTCATTCAGGTTGGCTGAAAGCTCTTGCTCTTCAAAAGAGTTGTCAAAGATTTATTTTATAAAAATGTAAACAAAAGACACACTAAACACTTTGTGTTTCATGTTTTTTAGATCTTTGTCTCAGTGGTTATTTCTTGCTAAGTATTTCTAGATAGAAAATACTTCTGTCTTCTGGTTGAGACCTATATGATACTCAACTGTTTCTCTCTGTATATGTTATCTGTATGAATGTACAGAACCCAGGGGACCCTGGAGCCCACTCCCATCCTGCACAGCAAGAGCAGGCCATTGCTGCCCCAGGCAAGAACTGACACCTCTATCAGTTTTCATCTGAGTGCAGATGCTGAAAAGCTTTTGCCTGATGGGGCAAGGAAGCCCCAAGGTGGGGTGCCTTGGGGTAACTGTATGGCTGTAACTGAGGCCATTCCCTGTGTGTGCTTCCCTGCTTCCTGCCCTCCAAATGACATATCATTCCTACTTTGGTGCAATATTGTGGTGCAAGAGGGCAACACGTCTTTAAGTGCTTTGGTTCCTTGCTGAGGCCATGCTCACCTTTGAGACCCATAGCTCAGGTGTCTTGAAGCCAAGCAGGCAGGCATGGAAAGGGTCCACAGCAGGATTTCACACAGTAGAAACCCAATGTTACTGGTCTGAAACTTAGCCTATTAGCCCCCACAGTTGTACTGGTTTGTGCTCCTTGCTGTGAGGGACCCTGGCAAATGGGCTGCTCACCTTGCTGAGGAAGAGCTTCCCAATCTGGGTAGTACCCAGAGAGCTGCCATTCCAAAGCCAGACTTCATGGCCCAAACTCCCACTTCATAAAGTGCCCTGTATAAATTGTCAGCTTTGAAGCCAAACCCTTCCCCACTTAGCTTGCATGGTAAATAAGCTTTGGTGCTACTTTCCATCCAGCTCCGTTACACAAGTAGTCTGATTAAGTTTTATGGCAGAAACGTGTTTCAGCTAAAATGGTATTTTTCACAGAGTGGGGGATAAACATGACTGTTTTATTTGTAAAGTGAAAGGTTATGAGATGGTAACAGGCAGGCACAGGGAGTGCAGGTGCAGTTCCAAATCCCTGCCTGGCTGTCTCAGTACCTGGGCTTGGTGCCTGAATTCTCATGCTCAGATCTACAGCAGCACCACAACAAATCAGAACCTTCCGTGAAAGCTTTCACTCCTCATATGCAAAAAGACATTTTCATTCATGCCTGTGAAATTTTGCCTTGAATCTTTTGGAAGTAAAAAAAAGCCAGCCCCCAGAACTACTGTATCATCCTTGTTCCCCAGAAATGTTAATTCATCATTAAAATTATTAAACAGTAAATGGCTGAGATGTGTTATTACAAACTTGAAGTATTTCCTTTGATTGTTTAAAAATCTCTGTTTTAATTTGAGTCATCTATTTTTTTTTCCTTTTACAGTTTTGAGTGCTCTATCTTACCATATGTGAAACATTTCTTAAAGGTGTCAAAGTGACTTGTCATGGGTTTGGAATGAGAGCTAAATTAAATGTCCATACTGTAACATACTTATATAAATAATGAGATATTCCAGTATAAACCATTCATTTGGCAGTCATTTCTACATCAGCAAGTACTAAGTGCTATAGAATTCCTGCCTAACTTTGACACATGCGGGGAAAATCAGGAAGGAAAATGTGTGTGTGTGTGTGTGTATGTGTGTGTTTAGAATTTTATGGAAAAAGACAGCCCCTTGTAGTCCATTGTCATGAAAGTATTTCTAACATTTTTGGAAGTAGTGCAAGGAGTTTAACAAAATACTCTGGATTCACAGCAGAATGCTGGAGCATTCATCTCTCCCACTGAACTCTAAAATTTGTTTCCATAATTCAGAAACATAAATGGATATCAAAGACATTAATGAGCACAAGAATGATTTATTATGAGTAACATGGCATCACTGCTTTTAAGAAAAAATACATTAAATAAGAATTCTTCATAAAATAAAAAATGCTTCCTATTGAACATTGCTCAGAATTTGCTTATTAGTGTATTATATCACCACATTGCCAGGTCTGGCATTTCTCATCCAAAAAAAGTTTCAAAGTGCCAGCAAGGCTTGTGGGCTGCAGAGCAAACCATGTTAGGAATAGTGCATGTACAGAAACGCAACAGCACCAAAGTTAGTTTTGCTGGGATTCTGGAAGTAGTTAGCACTGGAGGGCCCTTTTGTCTTGCATCAGCTTCACAAACTTCCATGGCACCAAACTAACAATATTCAAAAATGTATAATAGATATTTAGTTTTTAAGCTGTCTTTCAAACTGCCCAGCTGCTTTAAGCCAGTGTTTTGGCTAAAAGTCTTTCTCACTCATGCACATATACTTTGACAGCATGCATGGTAAACCAACCTTGTACTCCAGGTGAATTTTATCTTCAGAGAAATGGCACCACCCATCTGTTCTAATGGTGTCCTGGTTTGATGGCAGCAGATTCTGCCCCTGCTGAAGAGCATGTCCCAGACCCCAGTCTGACAGAGATGGGCAGTCTGGCCCCAGGCAACCCCAGAACTTTCTCACATTTAAAGAAACACTTCAGGTTCAAGTCTGAGATGTGCTGGTTGGGACACAAAGGGGTTTTTTCACTGGCACCAGGAGCGGCATAGCTGTCCATCTGTCTTTGTATTTTCCCATGATTCATCTCCAAAAACTGTAACTAATATCTTGGATGATCTCTGAAATGTCTCTGGATTAAGAAATAAATAAGTTACCCATTCCACTATTTGTCTATGCCTCAGTGACTTAAAAATTGAAATAA
Organism: Hylia prasina; assembly: GCA_013397195.1. Taxonomy (NCBI): domain Eukaryota; kingdom Metazoa; phylum Chordata; class Aves; order Passeriformes; family Sylviidae; genus Hylia; species Hylia prasina. The sequence goes on along the minus strand of VYXD01013152.1, from coordinate 108,399 downwards.
TTTGTCACTTGGAAACAAAGTTTATAACTACAGCCATCAACTTGTAGCTTTTCAGAGATTACTTCATGTAAATGTAGAGGTGTTTCTAAGTATTTTACAGATATATTTCAGTTATTTGCAAAACATGGTTAATTACATGAATTCACAAGCTTCCAGCAAATAATTTGATCTAATGTTAATCTTTGTTGAATCATGTATAACAAGATATTTTTTTGCCTTTATTGCAACCGACAACTGAAGTTTTTGGCCAGGAAGTACAAGCCTTCCACTGCACTCTTCACAATTGTGTCCCCAGCCTGTCATGAAGGGAAAAAATCTGTCTGTGGTGGAATTTGTGGAGCACTAGAGTCCTAGCAAGGGCAGTGGTGTGCCTAAGAGAGCTACCCATGGTCTGGGTTGCATCTATAGCACGTGGGAGCTCACAATGGCACCAGACAGCCCAGACAACTCCACAGGAGACAAACAGTTGTTAAGTTTAGACTCATGAGATGTGTGGGGATAGGAACAATTGGGATAGGAACTATTAGCTTCTTTCATGCTCTTGGTGTCCTCAACACACTCTGGCAATAACACTGAAGGACTTTTTTTTCCCATCCATCTACTAGGGGTAATTTAATGACAGTTCATTGCTCACTTGTCCATGGGTTGTGCAGGTTTCATTAATTAAACATTTATTTTTGTAAAGATTTTAGACCTATATAAAGCAATAAAGTTTCTATGAGCTTTTTGCTTAAAATCCTCTCTGACAAGAATCTCACTAAATATTTGCTGACCTCAACTATGTTCCTATGGCTTAAAAACCTGTATCAATAACTCAAGGGTAAAAATGTGTCAAGTGGTTGCAATTATCTTCTAAACAAACATTGGAAAAGAAAAAAGGCACAAGCTAAGCCATAGAAAAACATGGTTAATGCACTCCAATTTACCTTGTCCAGTAGTGACTCCATTGCATAATGATGTATTTATGACGAGTGCATAGCAGAGTATGAAACTTTATTTTTTAAAAAACTGCTAAGCTTTAGGGATTTTTTTGTTTGTGTGGTGTTTTTTTTTTTTTTTTTTTTTTTTTTTTTTTCCTTTTCTTTTCTTTTTCTTTTTCTTTTCCCCCTTAATGGTGTCATGAGTCAGGGTGGAATTAGAAGACAACTAGAGCCATATTGCACAACCAGGTTTTAAGCACATTTGCCACAGAGTGTGATACATCCCGCATGGAAAAAATCCTTTCAGTTCCTGCTGCCCACTCTGCACTAAACTGCATGAACACACCAAGTGGGAGAGCTTTGGAAAGTGATTTTTGTGGGTACCAAAGCCCTTAGGACCTCTGCGCCATCATCGCGTCCTCTGAACATTGGCTTGAAGTTTCCTGCTTCGGAGACTGTGGGGGTAAAGAGATGAATGGGGAAGCTGATTATGTATTGGCTACTGATTCCAGCTCTGCAGAGAGGTGAAAGTCAAATAAAATTCATTATTTTGTAACGTTGTCAGAGTCTTTTAAATATATTACACTCTGAAGACTTCTGAAAGTCTCAGAGTAGTATTTTGATATGTTAATTTGAAAAAAATGCATTTTAAGAGAGTTCATGGAGACCTAATATTTTCTTGTGTTAGCGTTTCTATTTTTACATTGCTCTGCTTTCCTCCAACATTTTATTTCACCATTAATTTTAATTAAATTCTCACTGGATTGCAAGTACAGTACAAGTACAGAAATGGGAAAAGTTTCTTGCCAAGACTGACCAAGATGTCACAGAGATATAGTCCCACATCCTCCCACTCTTCATGTCCAAGGGTTTATATTTTCAATCCAACACATGTCCCCCTCCTGCTCCTCTGCCCCAGATTCAAACACTGGTGGAATCTGTAGTGTGTTGACAAGTTCTTACATTAATAATATATATATTAATATATATTAATAAGCTAGCTATTTATCAAACAGTGACACAGGCACTCAAATATCCCTTTGTCTCTTAATATGTTCCATTGTGCCATTTAAGAAATATTGGTGGTGTCAGATTCTCAGTGCTGGGAGAATGACACAAAAGGGCACTAAATCAGTGTCACTGGCACCTGGAAACAGCTGGTGGAGGAAGCAGTGCCCTCCAAACCAATGAGAATGGCCTCATGAGCCAAAGTGTGTTTCTGGGACCACGGGCAAACCTGTGGGCCTGGAATCTCTGAGGTGGCTCTTGGAGCATTGTATCCAGGTTTGCTGGTCACAGTGCTTGGGTAGAGGGAAGGTGATAGTGCAGTATTTGTGCTCCATGGGCTTGGCTTTGGACTAAGCAGACTCATCTACACGGATGAGCCCTTCATGCATTTGGTGTTCTCTCCACTGCCAGACAAACCATTAGTCATGTCCAATGGCAAATACATGGGACATTCCTGAAAGATACAGTTTCTGTCAGTGACCTGGGGTAAGAGTGGATCTTTAAAATTAAACATTTGCTCTAATTACTAACAATGTGTTCTTCTGCATGAAATGTTGTAAGGAGATACTGTTTCCTGCAGCTTAAATCACGGCCTCATTGGACTGTCATTTTAAAGGCACAAAACAAACCTTTTCTACCTGAAGTGGTGAACTGGAACAGTGTCTCAAGATGAACTGAACAGTCTCTGGGTTGCCCAGAGTAGCAGTTTAAATTTCTTTTCAGACCAGCCATGAGGGATATGTACCTGGAGAGGGTTACAGGGAGGTGGCTCCTCCCATCTGTGCACCTGTCCCTTACCTGACTCTTGTGGGGTAGCCCCTCCCCATCCCCTCAGCCACCCAGCAGCATGCTTCCTGCAATGGAAATCCCACTCAGAGCCCTTCCCTCCTCTTTTCTGACCAGGGCTGAGCTCCAGGGCATTTCCCCCTCACCTTCCTTTCAGTAACACCTGGCCAAGAGATGGAGAGAAAGAGAGGAGATGAAAAGACCTAGAACCTTGTCTATTACCTCGTATTTTCCCACCACCTGGATCTTTTCTTTTCGAAAGCAGTTGGACCTCAGTTGGAGCTCAGCTCCTTGGCAGCATCCCTTCCCCAGCCAAGTCTGGGGCAGAGGCTCAGAGGTACAAAAGTGTGGTTGGAACTGGACACCTGACATGGGCAGTAGGACAAAACCTTTTCCTAGTACACATTGCTATAAGGGACTGACATCTCCTTTGGGTGAAGTTGTTTTTAATGCTATAGAAGTACTGTATGTCCTTGTCTCAGATGCTGAGAACCTTCCTATCTCCTAGGCAGACCTTAGAGAAGTTTACCACACAGAAATGCCAACTTACACATCTTCCCACTTCTCAAAAGTCCTTGAGCAGGATCCAGATGATGTGGACTCATGAGAAAGAGAGACTGAGCCATAGTTACAAGTTAGGGTCTACTTCAAGATCACTTCTACTCAGACAAATATTTACTTCCCACAGACCTAGAGCTATACATTCTGTAAGACATTGCATTACCTTCCAGTATTTGGAATCACCTGATCTGTGTTTGGTTGATCTGATAGCTGCCTGAAGCTCATAATGAGTTATCACACTTTTCTGGCAGCACTGAGTGGAAGGAAAAAGCTGTAAGAGAAATGATCTATTGTCCTCAATTGCACGAACTTGGAATGGCAGATAAGAAGCAGATCCATTATTTCCAACTGCAGAAGGGAGCCATCTTATATCTCCATGATCTTTACTATAGATAAAGGTGAAGTAAACCTCTTGCCTTACAGAAAGCCCTCTGTCCTTTTGGTTTAGAGCATAAGCTCCCCTGGCATGTAACAGGCATAACAGTGAAAAAGCAGACTTTTATTAATACCTCCCAAAGAGAATATGCATTTAATCATATGCTTTATTTTAAGCTTGTGTTTGAACTTCTATGAGTTTTTAATTTTGGATGTTAATAAAAATGTTTTGTGAGGGCGAGTAATTCTTAAGTGTATTTATAGCTATTATTTCCCAATTCACTCACTTTCCAACCAATTCTTGTTGGCAAAGAGAGGTGTGGGGTTTTCTGTCCATGCTAGGTTCCCACAACAACGAAGGTCTCCTTTCAGTCTCTTTCCAACAAGATTGGATTGATCAACTATGCTACTGTTTATTTTGCTGTACCTGCCAAGTATATGGCAATGCAGAAATAGGAAAAATTAGCCTAATGTGAATATGTGGACAACAGAGAATGCCAGAAAAAATATCATCCCTGAACATGCAATAATTCCCATTTGGTTTCATTTCAGGACACCCATGCTTCAGATGCACCTCCCAGAAAAAGAAAATATTCTAATTCAAGTTGGTAATTTTGTAGCAAAATGAGTTGAGAACATTTGTCAGAAAATAGTTTTATCGAAAAGCAAATTACATCTTCCCTTTCCCTTTCCCTTTCCCTTTCCCTTTCCCTTTCCCTTTCCCTTCTGCATAGGGAACATAATTACCTATTGCTCTATATCCCAACCTCACACACAAAAAATCTGAACACATTTATTGACAAAATTTTACCAAGCGTTCATATCAAATTCTAAGAGCAACCACTGGACTTTGAATGGTTTGGATCAGAGCTGGGAGCAGTATTTCATTTTCAGTTCTTACAGCGACTGTGGATCAAATCAAAGACCTGTTCCACGTTTTCTTTGAATTATGGCAGTTCAAATTCCAGATCGTAGCTCTGCTGTTCAGCGGATATATATTCATAGACATTAGCGTTTCTGAATGGATTAACTCAGCCATTGTGGAAGATAGATCCTACAGTTTGCTTCAAGATAAGCATGAGCAGTGTTAGGGCAAATATTTTTGGATACCTTCCAAGAGAAAAAGCTTGCTCATGGAAACTAAATGTTCTGTAGAGAAGTTGTGAATTTGATGAGTCTGTTGAAAGCAGTCCAGCACATGTCTGACCAAAACTTGACTATTTTTCAGTCAGTTCGTCTATGTTCCTTTTCCCTCCCAGGCTCCTCGAAACTCCATGGGCTCACAGCCCCACAGAAGAACTGGGAAAAATCAAAGGTAGTTTTGGGTTTCTGGGGAGCATATATTGGACTACAGCCCCAGAAACCTTTACAGTACTTGACCTCAGGAAGAGTACTCTAGGATTTTTGGTTACACTTTCAACAAGAAACTCTAAAAATGTCACCGTTCTCCCACGAGAGGAAAATAATCCTTGGCACATAATTTTCTGTCATTGTGCCAATCCACCAGAGTTCTGCCTCAGCAATCACTCATGGATGTAGAAGCTGTGTCCAGATTGCTGATGTCTGTGATGTCTTTGTCACCAGTATCAGACCCACTGGAGAAAGTGAGGCCCACATGTGCTCCAACTTCCCACAGCACACTGGTGGGAGTGGAGCTGCTCAGGTCCTTGGGCTGGGACTAAGTCCTCTCCTGATTTATCCTAAACCCAAAGAAGGCTTCAAGTGCAGCATTGTGGGCTTTTGTGTGTATCAGAGAGAAGAGCTCAGCACAGGGTACCAACTGTGTCCAAAGAGCCCTTAGATGGAAATAAACATTGATAGTTACAGAGACATACTGGATATGACCTCATTACCCAGAAATGGAAGGCTTTCTATATAAACCATTTACTCAAGTAAAATTATGCCACAAGAAGGAATATGCTTACTTTCACCATCTCAATTTATTAAAAACACTTTAACATGTTCCTTGATAACTTAATTTATGAAGTTTATGACAAATTACTTTCTTAATTGAAATATGTCAGGTTTCTAAATACTGAAGTTAATTTTCCCTCCTTTTCTAGTTGAAGGCTGACCTTTAATTATACAATATTAATCCACATATTGTATGAATTATGTGAAATATCCATTTTGTATGTAGGGGGAGACATGTATGTGTTATTGTAGTGGAGTACAGTTACATAATTATTTTTAATTTAGGATATCAGCTTAATTAAATACTTGCAGAAACCAAGCTTTTTCAGGAAATTTGCAATTACAATCAATTTGAATGTACAGCTACATTAATATGGTGACAAGCCCAATAATAAAAACGAACTAAGTAATTATGGGCAGGTGCTGAACAGATGTGTAAATAGAAAGTCTCTGCATGGAACATTGTTATAGATCATTTTGAAAAGCGAAAGAAACCTGTTATCCATAGCCATCCGCATATGCAGTTATAATCAGTCACAAAAAAGTTAGTTCTTTCAATTTAGATAAATCACTTAAAAATGTGTATGGCACTTAGGCTTTCATTTTCTGTTTCTGGAAAGAAAGTCTAGTTGATTGAAGACTGCTGCTCTACTGTACTCAAAGAGTCTGCCGCACTATTGAAATATATTCTTCTTTCAACACGTTTATGATGAGTGGGTTTTCAGTTTGGAATGGTTTAACAGTCAAAACAATTCACATTCCATATTACAAGTTGAGTTTTATTTAAAGAAGGAGGGAGGCTAAGACTAGTTTAGAGTTGTTTGCTCAAGTTATCAGGTTGCCAAAGGCTCAATTGAACCTCCAAATAGTTGGAAAAAAATTACATTGCATTATTACTGTGAATTGCTTTTAGATAGATTTGCAGTGTATTTTTTTGCTGTGTGTTTTAGGATTTTTTTCCCAAGCCAGTATATTAAAATATACTTTTTCAAGTCTTCTATTTTTGTGTGATGTATGAGAAGTAATTATATCTAGGATGTAAGCAACTAAACTAAACTGAAATGGTTTCTATAGCAATCATACCAAAAACCCAAGGAAAGACTGGCATCTAAGGAAAGGTGAATGTGATCCATCCCCTTGTATGGAATGGGATGCCCTAAGCTCTCTGTGGAAGACCACAATGTTTAAAGTAGCCATGTCTAAGCAAGGGGCGTGTCTAAACTAGACTCTTTCAGGAAATTAGGTGCTTTATTCCAAACTGCAAAGATCTGCCTTTTTGTCCCCAAAGTTTATAGCTCTGGGATGGATGTCAGTGACCAAGCCAGATCCTTCTCAATAAGCAGTAATGTAGTTTTTCTCATTCTCAGAAATAGTACTACAGCTGTTGGCACTGTGGGAAGCTGTGAGAAGCAGCTGGAGTTGTGCACCATTCTCTTTCTTATCCCACCATGTGCAGGGCCATCATCTTATCTGGAAAGGGAACAACTGACATGTCTGGAGAGAGATTAATAATGGAGTAGTGCTGCTGCAATAAAAACTGTCTAGACAGGTTTCACTCATCTATTTCATTTGTAAAGGGGCAAACTTCAAAAGCATAAATTTGTATTCCAAATGTGCTACGAAATATTGCAGGTGGGGAGGGTGAAGTGGGGACCTCCCAGCGTTGCCTCTTAGAGCTCTCTGCAGCTGAACAGTCCCCAGGGATGACATAATCAGCAGTGACTTTTACACTGTGTGCTGGTATAGTACTCCTTCATACTATCACAAGGCCATACTAAGCCTGTAGACTGTATTAGAGCAGAAAGATGACAACATTTGGTGTGACAACCTTTCAATTCCAAACTCCAAGATACGCCAAACATTGCATGTAAAAAGTGAAAAATGAAGCAGTAATTATTTCCTAGGAAGAGTCCAAGAGAAATCCAAAGCAGAAGGGAGGACAAAAGCATCTCGGTTTTGAGGAGGAAATCCTCAGGATGCTTACTGACACCATGTGCCCTCCTTGCTACAAGAGCATGGCTGAAAGGATGAGCAGGCTCTTCATCATGCCTCAGCTACTGGACAGAGGAGGTCTATTTTAATGAAAGACTTTGTGTTTCCAGTCAGAATAGTTGGAATATAGAATTTGTCTTTGTCAGAAGAACATCAATAGTCAGACTTAGAATAGGAGTTGTGAGAAAGAGGAGTGCAGCATTTGGCAACATATGATATCTGGATTTTCATTCTTTATTCGCAGAGTCCAGTAAGGTGGGATATAAAACAAACTTCATACATTCTGGCATGGAATGATTTTGCTTGTCATTTCAAAACCAAAGTGGTTTGAATTTCCTGTATTGCCACAGTTAGCCACACATGCCTCTTCTTAACTGTTCTTTCATTCCCTTTCCAGCTGCTCCCATAATTCCCCAGTTCATCCATGTCTGAGGAGGCAAAAAGGGAGGTTTCAGAAGAATTTGTGGAAGATCCATGCTACAGGTGCAGAGAAACACAAGCCAGCTCACACCCAAGGGCAGAGGTAATCCTTGTGATCCACATGAGTTAACACCAGCACCAGAAGCAAGACTCCTGCTTCAGCACCATGCTGAGCCAACCTGGCCATATCCCTCTTCAGCTGCACCAGCAACTATGTGACTCCAAGCACACTCTGTTAGTGTTAGGGCAGGAATCTTTGCAGAGTACTTGAGGCACTTGTGTCCTCAGTCCCCTTGTCAGAGAACCCAGTGCCTTCAGCTGCATTTTAGTTGTGTGAGAATTGTTTGAGCTCACTCCTGTTGCCACAGCTGCTTTAGGAAAACATTTAGTTAGAGATGAGGGTAAGCACACATTATAGATGTAAGCATATGGCTGTCACACTGCTGCCCAACAGCTTCTATAGATATATGGGACGTTATGTTATCCAAAGCACTTGGAATTTTTCAGATAACAAAAGCTAACGAAGGCAGCTATTACAGCTTTATGTGGCACTTGTTTCCTGATAGAATTGCCAATCCAGTGCTTTGAATTCTGTGCCAACAGCTTTGACACAAGTGAAAGAGCAAGCTGTGCTTTTAACAGATGTGAATGCTTTGGTTGCAGTGATCACTGCTTTTTCAAAATCATTGTCATGTACAGGGGATTGCAGATGCATGCTTCTTCCAAAGTATGAATTTGAAAAAAATTCATATTCAAACAATTTAGCTAACTTTTGTTGGAATAATTGGAATAACTTGTACTGGCAAGCCTCTAAGAAGCAAACCCAAGTGGCATTATCTAGCAACTATTTTACTGTCCTCCAAGTGCTTGTATTGAACAGATGCACAACATGTGGCTGGCACAGTTGGCAATGTCCTGCATTGCAGCTGAAGTGTTACACCAGAAGCAAGCCATGCTGCTGAATTTCAGGGAATCTGCAGTCTGTCCATGACTGCAGAATGAAGACAAACACAACAGCATTGTACATGAGATTACTGGTTAAATAGTCTCAATCTGGGGACAGTTCATTATCTAGTTTTAGCCATTCTCACTCTATTTTCCATGTCTTAGCCTAGGGAACAGCTACTGAAATAAGGTGATATTTCTTGCTCTGCTTGAACAAGGTTGTCACAACACCCTAAGAACTGGATACTATCTATTTGGTTCTTTTAATGGCAATTTCAGCAAGGAAATGACAATTTTTATGTCTCTGAAGGTGATGAATATAACCTAGAGAGACTGGAATGCAGAAAACTGTCTTCCACGAGAAAACCTCTTCAGCCAGGAGCGCCTGAGGTTTCTTCAAAAGGCTGGGGCTGACAGACAGTTCTTTTGCAGAGGGCGTGCTCTGGCTGAGGAGCTGTGCCCCAGGTGAAGGAGCTACAGGAAGCGAACAGGCTATGTAGTATTTGAGTGAAGGAGCAAGAGCTAGACCAGTTGTTTTCAGAGGCACTACAGTCTCAAGGCTCTCTGGGGACTCGAACCTCCATCATAGCAGAAAAGCTGATGGACTTGGTGGAACACTGCAGGGTAATTAGTCAAAGGGCTATTAGGCAAGGATCTGTTAAAGATGAAGGCTGAATATTAGGAAAAGATTCTTCACCCAGAGGAACTGGCTCCCCAGAGAAGTGGTTGCAGCATCAAGCTGGACAGAGCTAAAGAAATGTTTGGACAATGCTCTCAGACAGCGGATGTCACTCTTGGGTGTCCTGTGCAGGGCCAGGAGTTCAACTTGATGACCCTTATGGGCTCGATGGTCTCTTCCAAGTCAGCATATTCTGTGATTCTATGATTCTGTGAAGTACACTGTCAATTCTAAACCTTTGCTTCACATGGACAGGATGTGGCAAATCTTGGCAGTATATGCTATTTGTCAAAGAAAAATAGTTGAGATTTCATAAAGCCTTGGCCCTTGAAGTGTTTGTGTTGGGCTTTGGATGGCACATGGTGTGCAGTCCAATGCCATGAAGGCTGGACTGAGGAACCAGTGAGGTTCTGCTTTGAGTCATCTGCTGAACAGAAGCAGGACCTAGCACAATTCCAAATCAACAGATTCATCACTAAAGCAGAGCGTGATATGAATGAGAAAAACTATGCCAAAAATTTCAAGGTTTTGGCTATCTGGGAGAAATATTTTTCCTGTCTTTTTTTTTAAGCTTTGTTACAAATAAGAATAACCCGTATTTTACAAAATGAAACCTTTTAAGGTAACTCCCCCGAAGTTTTCTTGACTTTTTCTTTTTCCTACAAGCTCTGCCATCTTTTAGGCAGTAAAAACAATATAATGAAGTTAACACAGGTTCTCCAGAACACAGTGCTTAGGAGGAAAAGGAAAAGAGATTCAGGAAGATTTTACTCTACTGATGTGAAAAGCCATGTCATAAAGAGACTGAATCTTCAGGTAGATACACTGTCTGTGCCCTTTGGAGAGTAACTAACCAAGAAATTGTGCTCTCATCAGCTTCTGGTCTCCTAATCTTTCTCTTTCTTTCTTCTTCCCTTCTTCCTCTTTCCATTAATGGATTTCTTCACATTCAAGCTGTCATTTCTGAATGTGTGGCTTGCAGATTAATGCATAAATTAATAAAAATGTCACTCATGATCAAATTCTCTCTGATCAGAACATTTCCTTAGTGACTGTTCTGGCCCAAGTCACAAGTAAAGTACAGAAATAGTTCCCTGTCCTTGTTTGTTAAAAAAAATTATGAAAGTTGGTCTGCATATACAAGGTACAAAGTAACTCCAACACAACAGGAGGGTTTGTCCCAAGAATAAAAGACATCCTTTCTGACCATAGGCTCTCTTTGAGTCTTCTGCTTTTATGCTGTCCATTTAATAGAACTAGAATCTTTACAAGGTTCCCTTATTCAATCAAATCACCGGGCAATTTAATGACTTCTTCTGTCATTTTCTTACTTCTGTCATTTCTCTTACTGCAAAGACCAATGACTAATCTGCTATCATAATCTACAGAGGTATCAGATGGGCAGCTGCTATGATGACTCTGTGGACTGGAGTGTCATTGCTCCCTAGCTGCACCTTGTGTCACTCCTGCGTCAGGCAGGACATCCCTGAGGAGAATGTGAGTGGCAGGCAGGAGGTTGGCTCAGGAGCCACCAAACTCATCTTCTCCCAGCAGAGGATGTCTGTAAGGATCACTGGCCAGGACAGCTGCACACTTCAAGCCACACAGAACCTAAAGTGTAATCAGGGCACTCACATTTAATTTAAAAGTGTCCCATCACATTTCAGGTGATAAAAAAAGAAAAAGACATCATCATACAGTTCCTCCTTTCAGTGGACATGGCATCTTTGAAGAATTCAAGGAGAGGCAGGAACACTCTGATTAAGACGTAGAGTGGGTTTCCACACAGACATCCATCTGCCCTGATTGCACTGATGCTTCTCACTTGTTTATGTCCATAAATGACACTGCCTACTCAAACAGGCCACTTTAGGTTTTAACATAAGGTAAGATTCAGAGTGCCTAGGACACCTGGATACCTAGGCTACTCAGCATATCCTTCCTAAGAGATCCCCTGTTAGGGCTCTCACTGGCAGGGCTCCAGAAGATCTTGCTCCCAAACTTTCTCCTACGGTATTCAGTTCTAAGCCAAGACAACCCACTAAACCAATGTGCAGACCTCTAAAATGTTCAGTATGTATTGTAACATGGAGATATCTGGCATTAGGCAAGGCTTTCAAGCTCCAGAGGATACACAAAGTCCATTATTAGATTGGTTCTTCATTAGCCCAACATCTGGCTCTCAGCTTCCCTCATGGTAGTGCTGTGGTTGGGATGCTACCTCAACTTCATTTTCATAAGCTACACTGTTCAGTGATTAATATCAGTCTGCTTTTAATCACATCATGCCAAAATTAACCAAATGTAATTGTCACCCAGGGTAGGCCGCCTTCTGGAAAGGTCATAAATGAGATTAACTATGAGGGCAGGATGCAGCTGCATGGCTATGAAGTGGAAGAACAATCTGTGCACTAGCTCAGCCTCTACCCCTTTGTGTAAGTGAAAGAGCATGGCCCTAATGGAAAAAAAGAAAGATTGAAGTATCTGTGACTTCATGCTTTCCCCACCTTCTCCGCCCAGTTTCTATTATGTATATTTTTCAGCTGCAGAGAAATGAAAACATCTTTATTTTTGTTTCATTTCTCAACCACTCTGTTTACAAGATCAATTAAAATATTTAACTCTGAATCTCAAAGTACTTTCCCTCTCTTCCACCCATAATTTCAGTTTGTCAGCAAAAATGCACCCATAAACTCATCATGTTCACATATGTGTGTACAGCATCCAAACCACACTGTGCTCTGCAGCGCAGTGAGAGTTTTCATAGCTGGAAGAAGCAGAGGAATGGGATCTGGAAGGTGGGAAACCTTCAGAGCATAGCTTTTCCCTCTTTGTGTTTCAGTTCCAGCACTGACTGAAGTCAGAAAGTGATCTTCTAGCAGCTTCAGTAGGCTTTGGAACAGGCTCTAACAATGGAGTAAGCAGAAGATACATGGTTATGACATCAGCTTCATACTAGTTGCCAATATTTTTTTAACTAGGAAATATTAGCAAATGTGATAACACAGTGAAATGTGGTGACAATTGGAATACTGTTCATATCTTGCTCATTCAAATTATGACCCAAAGTAGAAAATACAATTAAAACCATGTGGTGATCTTTAAAGTATCTGGATTTGTTTAAAACTGCCTTTTTTTTACAAGAACAAATGTAAAACAGTCTTTACAAATAATTTTGTTAATCAGACAATGGTGGCACAAAGATCACTGTAAACACAAAGGGGAAAGGGAGCCTGGCTTTTGTCCTGCTGCTGCAGAAGTGGAGGAAAAAGAGATTGGAACACAGAAAATAAGAGAAGAAGAGCCTTCCTCTTCCTCTTCAGTGATCTCTCAGCATAAACCAGCCATAGGAGTGGACTCTTGGAGGTCTTTCCTGAAGGGAAAGAAGGTGGTTATCATAAGTTAGCTGGCTTTAGAGCTAAAAAGAAAACAGCCACATGAGCCCAGCCTTGAAATACAACCAATGTAGCCAGTAATCAGTAACAGCTTTCCCCTTCAGTGGAAGATACAAGAAACCCACAGCACGTTCTCAGCGACAGTTTTGATGCATGCCTTGCTATAAAGCTGTTCAAAGAGAAACTTAGAGCCCCAAACTGTTACAGCTATACTCTGTACCCTACAGAGCTAGATCTTATAATCCCATTGATGTATCTTCTTTTTTTCCTTTGGTCAAAGGTCTGCCAGATAAAGACTGATTTACTGTTTATACTTCTATAATTACCTCATGGAATATAAGCCCTTAGATCTAGCAAACACCTCTTCTTGTAACATCACACCTATTCTTTCCTCTTTCTCTTTTCCTGTCTTCTCACATCTTTGCTTCTTGTATCTCTATCCTTTGATGTTCAAACCACCGTCATAATTAACATGTGCCAACTGGTCCCCATCCCCATCCCACTCCCTGTGAGCAGGAAGGCAGGGAAGCATCACCCACTCACTGTTCTTACCCCACTTGTGTCTTTTCTCCTTGATGTGCAGAAAAGGAGAGAGTGGAAACCAGCTGGTGTTTCTGCTTGTACATGCTCAAGAATAAATGTAGAGGTCAGATGGAGAAAAGACTCCCAGACAAACCCAAAGCATCCTGACAGAGTGTCTACTAACAACAGGCAAAAGCCACCAGCAGAAAAGTTGTGTCTACAATTTCCCCAAGCCATTGGTGGCTCTTCAGTGTAGAACAGAAAGAGATTGCTGAAGCCACTGTTATTAATATGCCTGCTATCTCAAATGTATTCTCTATGGTCATTATCTAAGGCAGATCTAGATTTTATTTGGTGAATAGCAACAAATGAAACTTTGAAGGAGCTTCCTTTTTCAGATGGAAGGATGGACTCAGTGCAGACGCTTGGCAGATAAATGTGCAAACTGAAGCTCTGCCAAAGCAGAATTGAAAATTGATCTCCAGAACAGAGTAAATTTCATTTAGGCCTAATTCAGCTGTGAGGAAATTGCAGATAGTATGGCTTTAACTAGACAAAAATGCGATTACTAATTTTGTAGGTATGACATTGGATGCAGTTTAGGAAATCATTCTGTGAGTGAGGATTTTGTATATGTACACAGGAAAAGCCCCAACACTGAAGCTCTGAGCAGTCATGCACTATTGCTAAAGGGCATAGCAGGTGAATTTTCAAAGACCCTCAGCACCAGATTAACCCTGGTTCCTTGGGGCATTTCTTGCTGACTTCTGCTGGAGTAGAAATAGAACAGAGCAAACCATTCTTGGAAGACTTCACACACATTCATATTGTTGTTCAGGCTTTACCCAGTGAGAACTGCCAAAGGGACAAGTACAGAAAAGGGGGAGCCAAGCACAGCAATTCCAGGCAAGAATCGGCTATCATATATAAATTAAAAGGTGGAGTTTTAAGCCTGATGCAATTGAGGTGTCCTTATTACTAGATAACTTGTGTAGTGTTTGGCTCAGGAAATACCCAGCCCCAGGCCTAAGACATGTGACTGAGTTTTTTCAGACTAATAAGTTGCTGAAACATAATATATATATCTCTATTTGAAGCCACAGAAAAACTATGGCTAAATTTATTCAGTAAAGATGGCACACACACAGTCACTGAAACTTTCCTGAGGTATTTTGTCTTAATCTAGTCCATAGTGAGAGCTGATGCACACACAATTTCTGAAGCTTTTCTGGCCCAGAAAACAGCATATATTTGGCACACATTTGACAAGCATCTTGTATGATCCCATCAAATTACCTTCTGAAATTGATCTTAATTCCATGAGCATGGGCTTATGCCACATAAGAAGCACGTTTTACCACATGGCGTTCAGGATTTGCTCAGCCAGTATTGCATTTTGACAAAATTTCACGCATATATCACAGAATCACAGGAAAGTTAAGGATGGGAGGGAACAAAGGAAGTCATCTAGTTAAACCTCCCTGCTCAAGCAAGGTCCCACAGAGCATGTTACTCAGGATTGTGTCCAGAAGATCTTTGAATATTTCCAGTGCCAGAGATTCTACACCCTCTCTGGACAATCTGTTCCAGATCTCGGTCACCTGCGCAGTAAAGAAGTTCTTCCTCATGTTCAGGTGGAACTTCCTGTGCATCACTTTCTGCCTATTGTCTCTTGTCCTGTTGCTGGGTGCTACCAAGAACAGCCTGACTCCTCTTGATGCCCTCCCTTCAGATGCTTACAGACATTGATGAGGCCCCCCTCAGTCGTCTCTTCTCCAGGCTAAGCAGATCCAGCTTCCTCAACCTCTCCTCATAAAGGAACAGGAAATATAGGCAGGGGCAAGCATGTCACAATTTAGTCCATTTCTTCCAATTAGGACTGTCTTTCACAGGTTACCAATTCATATTGGGAAGTCCTTATTTCCTGACACTTTGCTAATATTTTTCAGTTAGAGTGTTTAAAATATTTATAGGAAGTCCTTATCTTTCTCATTATAGACTCAGCTGTGAATTGAGAAGTCTCCTTCTGCATAGGAAAGCTCTACTAATTATGACACACTGGATGTCTACCACAACATTTATTGGAGATGCTCAAGAATTGACACAAGTTGGTACAGAGCATGTGGAAGTAAATCAACCACAAGTCCTCCAGGTTCTGGCACAACTCTTGAGTCAGACTAATTTTCTCAGTTGAGAATTGCTCCCAGGTCAAAAATCTAGGCTTTGGAGCAAGCACAGCAAAAATATTACTAGCAAAGAGATAATATCTAAATCAATGATGAGTGCCCAGCATACATGATCACCTTATAGTTAAAATATGAAGGAAGGGCCTTTATTAGTTTAACAGTTGTGAGTAATATTTTCAAGTAATGCCAAATGTGTTACAGATGTTGATAGGAACAACTGCTGACTTCAGCGTGCTCCAACACAGACCTGAACTACTTTGGAGAAATCCAGATCAGAACTTTGCAGCCAGCCTCCCTGTAAATCACAAACAGCAAAACACTAAATAATACCAAGCTAGTCCAAGATCCCACATCCAATTCAAGGTTTTGGGGAATTCACTAACTTTGCTGCCAGCTGCCTGTGAAGGGCTGAAGAAATGTTCTCCATCTTAAAACAACACAACTTGATGAAAGTTCTGTCTTGGAGTTTCATACAGAACAGGGAATCTTGTTAAAGTGCTGGCAGGGTAATCAATGTGATGTAATAGATGTTATGCACTTCATTAAACTGTTTTCCACATCAAACATTGACTCTGTGGAAAAGAAGACATACTGTATTCCAGTGCATGATGAAGATGATGCCTTAAATGTAAGGAAGCAAAGTGTGAACACCAGTATAAAATTCACCATATCTTCTTGAACTAACCTGAGAGCAGCTGGTACTGCTTCAAGAAGGAACAGATTGCCTGCTGGGCACAGTAAATTATGATGGGAGACTGTGACCATTATGACTGTCCCTCACTCTCTGTAAAGAAGACATAAATGGGATATATTTTCAAGTGTTTTGAGCAGTTTTACTCTGACCATCCTGTCCAGTATATAACTCACCAGATTCCACTTCGGACAAGGCTCCAGAGACCAATAGAGTTTATTCCAAAGAAAATTGTTTAAAAACCAAGTTCAAATGTTCCATCTTTCCATCTTCAAAACTGACCTCTTAAAGTTCATTGTAATGGTATGTCATGTGCATAAATTTTTAAGCAATCTGTTGAGAAATACATTTCTGATTATTGAAGTAACTCATGAACTGTGTAAAAGTAACATGACAAAACCAAAACCTAACTGGTCTTCTACGTGTCACTCATAATACTACTTAAATGTCTGCTTTTACACCTCTGTAGTTCAAATCTGATTTTCAGCTTATATAGAAGCCTGGAAATATTTTGCTTCAGAGTGGAAGAATTGTAATTCACAGTGGAAATTCTTGCTTAAAATGGCACATGCACACCTCTGATCCAGATTTTGGGATGTGGAAGGTTTCTTCATAGCCACTTATTTTAAACTCTCAGCAATATATCTTTCAGTCTGATTTCTAGGCATCTCAACTTTGCCACTAATAACATTTATTACAGTTTTCATGTGAGCCAGCTCTAATATCAGACACATTCATGTTTTCCATTACACAAGGGAAATATCTGGTGATAATTGGAAAAGCCTAGATAAATGTCTTGCTAGTAAGTCAAACTGTGACAATTACCAATTTTCCAGGCGAGTTCAGGAATGATCAAGAGCATAGCAGGACTCAAAAAGGATTAGAAATGTATAAGGATAATAACACAATTATGGCAGATCAGAATAAAAATAGATGGAAGAGCAGTCATGTACAAACCCATGAACTGTTTTGGCCTGCAGTCCTCCTTAGGCTCAGTGTCTTATTGGTGCTCCAGGCATCACTGGGTGGTTCAGGCCACGCAGGACACACCACAAGGCTAAGATTTTGGCTGGGAAGAAACTCCTGTCTGGAATGTTTTTCCTATAAAGATCTCTTATGTATGTTTCTTGGGCTTACAACACCTTGTCAAGCCTAAAAACAAGGTAGTGGAGTTAACACCATACCAGGTCATGAACAAAAATTAGCCATGCTGAAGGTGTCAGCCTGTAGCAAGAAGCAGCAAATCACCTATTTGGCTGTGACTGTGGAAAAGGAGGTTAGCCGATAGCTTGTCCAGCTAACTCCACACTTCTGGGAAAAGGAGAAGATTTCAAGGACAAGAGAAGCTAGACAGGGCTAGGAGAGCCCGCTCTTCAAGCTCACACTCAGCAAAGTGATCTTACATTACAAACCCCACTGTGTTTTAAAGATAATTTCTCTGTAGGGCTGGCTAAACTCTGCTTTACCAACAGGACTGAGACACTGCAAACTGGCTCTGCTGGGATAGAATAAAATCATAGGCTTGACCCTAAATCTGTGTGCTCTATGAATCTAAGCAAACTTGAGATGACATCTGCACTTGTTACAATGGTGGATGGATTTCAGACAAACTGTGGGATTCATTTATGTGATGTATAAATACATTTACAGTAAAAAAGAATATTACAATCATCTTCAATGAGGAGGGAGTCCCCTTTTCCCAGTTCTCTTACAGTTACATGATGAAAAATCCAAGACTCCTTGCAAGAAAAACAACTGTTTTGTTGTTGTTGCTGCTGCTGCTTTTTATGGAAACTTTGACTTATTCAGTGAAATTCTGCTGCTGAATAAAAGCAGTTTAAAAGTCTGAAATGTGAAGTTCTAAACTGCAACAGCTCAAAATTTAATTTTTATGTTAAGTTTTCTCTAAACTCCTATTTATGACAATGAAAACCAGCTCTGTAAAAAGTTTATTCCATACTCACATAATTATTTATGTACATTGAACAGAGTAAGGAAAGCTAAGGACACAGGACAGAGTATGGAATTATATAACAATTTGAAACTCTCTAACACTATCTTACTGTGCTCTAAAGAGTATGTGGGGTTTGTTGATCCTCCTGAAGAAAACAAGCTTTATTTATCTCATGAAAATAAAATACATCCTGGTAGCATCTATTATGTCACATTGTCCACTTTGTGCTACTCGTTAACATGGCCTCATCCTGCTTAGGGAGACACAGAAGACAGAAAGAGGCATTTAAGATTCTTGCCCTTATTCTCATTTGTGAAGGTTTCTAGCTGTGATAGAAGCACCTGTCTTCTAAAACCAGGAACAAGAATAGCTCCTGATGTGCATACACTGGAGTGCACACCCACACATTTATTTATCAACAGCCAATCCTACTGGCATGTCCTCAGCTAAATATTAGAGACAAATTCAAATAATTCAGCTGAATAGCTGAACCACCATATTGCCAGTGATCTAATCAGTGTATGTGTGCATCTATACATGTGTATGTGTCTACATGTATGTATCAGAGAGAAAAGAGCCCTGAAAGTAGGATTCTGCCACACAAGATGAGCTGTAATGACACAGCACTGTGAACTCTCTAAATAGCAGCATACTTGGCACACATATAAACAGCTTGGGTTTTTCATGAAAAGACAGCAAGGGAAGGGTAAGAATGATTTCCACAGCATGGAAATCCACTCTCTGGTTTGGTTTCAGCCCCTCTTGGTGAACCTATCATGTCTGTTAATTTCAATGACATTTTGGTGGCTGCTGATACTGAAAAGATCATGAGATTGATACATTCTGGCATGTAGATGCATATGCAAAATTTGTTTTACTTCAGGAAATATTTATTTCTAAGGGGGAGGCAAAAAGACTCACTGGGATTATCATGCAGGCATTTCCAACAGTATTACATACCACACCTGCACCACCTTTCCAAATAAACAATAAGATGTGATATTGCCATTTTAACATTATCCTTATATTCTATTTCATCGTCAAAATTTCATTGTCAAAATTTTAAATGCACAGGATTTTTCCCACTGTTCAATCTCACTGTAGATTTACACAGCTACAAATATCTCTTAAAATCTTTTAATAAATGTGTAAAAGAAACAGATCTGAGTGCCTGGGGAAGATTCACTTATTATGAAGTCTTGAATGACTATATTTTCACAGGCAACATCAGCAGACGGTACCAGATGAAGTGATCCTGCCTTGAACTCAGAATGCACAGTCTTCTCCCTCTCTCCCTTGGGCTCCTTGTTATTCTCTCTAAGGGATATTCACTCGTGCTGCTCTTCCCCTGCACTTTTGTTCAGTGCTCTGTCCCCACCCACATTTATCCTTCTCTAATTTCCTTCAGGCAAGTGGTCAGTTAAAGGAGCGTGATGGTCCCTCTACTGCGGTCATTGCCACAGTGCATGAGCTACTGCTCCTAATTTCATTTGCAGCCTTGTGGTTTATTTATCCATTCTTTTGCAGGAGCTTTTGGCCTCTTTTGCCTCAGACCCTACATAGTAATAACTGCAGTTTTAATTTAACAGTCCTGTGCTGGTTAGGGAATTTTACAAACTGATAACTAACTGCAGCTACTCCGTAAATACCACTGCCTCTGAAGTGAAAGGCAATAACCCTCACGAGGGCCAGAAGAGAGCCTGCTGCAGGCAGCAAGGCCTTGCAGCAGGCAGAGAAAGTATGGCAGAGCTTTAGGTAAGTGGGATATAATTAACCATGTTGGAATTTGACCAGGATATCAGGGTTAACACCGCTGCTCCTGTGAGAAGTGTCTAGGGAGTTCCTCAGCAGCAGGCAGCCAGGACCTCTTGTTTTTATCACATTCCAGGCACAACATGACAGCTACCCAAATACACTTTGCCTTAATGAAACAGAAATGCACATATGATACTTACAATTTGGAACCAAGGTACAGACTTTATCCCAGAATGGATTAATTCAGATTTGTGATTAATTCAGAGTGAAAAAGGACTTCTGTACTTTGGTTCTGGACCTTATCTATTGCAAAATAGTAACGACAAAATCAGTCATGGGTGAAACTGTGGAGCCCACAGGCTTCTTGAACAGCTCAATGTGCTGGTGGTTGACTGATAAGTCTAGAGGTGGGCATTTCTTGCATTGGGCTTTTATGCACTGCCTGCAAAATCTGTTTGGAAAAAGCTGTGGTCATGGGCATTATGCAGCGCTCCGGGCTGTGCGTGGAGATTCATGGGCAGGCAGAGGTCCCAGTACTTACAGCATCCCAGAAGACTCACCCAGCTGCTTCCTCTGCATGTGCTTTTCAACTGCTTATGTTTCTGTCTTAAATGAGCAGCTCCAGCTCTTGCACCATGAGCTAGTTGCCTTCCTGAGGCCTTTTCTAGCCCCAGGTTTTTATTACTTTCCTGTGAGTCATGCATACCATGGATTGATGCAGCTCTGCCCTGCCCAGGAAGATTGCAGGAACAAACAGCTGCTGGTTGTGGGAGGAATGAAGCTTCTCTAATTCCTACATTAAATCTCTGCTTGCTACCAGCAACAACCAGAGGGTTATGGAAAAGTGGCCAAGAATTTTGCACTGACTAGTGTATGGACAGAGAGATTTGCTGTATGCCAATGTTTTCCATTACCCAAAATTATTAAATTGGGTAAAGTGTATTTACCTAGGTTCAAATCAGTACATTTGTCACTAGAAATTTCCAAACAATTCCATTATTCCTCCACAGACAAGGGATTGTGAACACTGGCATAGTTAAACCTTCCTATTTTATACATATTTCCATATGTTGGGCATGGAAGATAGACATATCATTTCTCTCCCAATGTATTCCCTCCTGTGTAATGTGAATGCATTACATGTAATCATATTCCAAGGCAATAAGATTAGACAAATTACTGTACTCTAAAAAGTGACATTAAAAATTGCCTCTCCATCTTTATTAGCTTACTTTTTCTCAGTCAAATATGTTTGGCTTACAAGAAAAATGATGTTTTTCATTCTGACCTCAGGTTTCCCAAATTCAAACAGAGCTATGGGTCAACAGCTGAATGAGAAAAGGTTTGTCAGAATGATTCAGATCCTTTTTGACACCTCAGCATCTTCAAATTACTGCTTATGTCAGGCATTGGTTATGCCTGACAGTGAAAGTCTGGGAACAAGCACATGGCTCAGATGATGATCTGTGTACAGGAATTCAGATAATCTTGTGGTTGTTCTGTTCCACTCCACGTGAAACGAAAAAAGAACAACTTCTTTTGTCACTGCAGTTAAAGCAGAAGCATAAGGCAAGAGTCAGTCAATGTAATGAGTTAGAAATGTTTTATATTAGCTTTACATAGCAGAGTGAATGTGGATCTTTTCTCCATGTTTTGTGCCAAAAAGTGTTTTGGAGATTATCTGTAGGCAATACATACCAGGGAAAGTGCTACATGGTTATTAAAAAACAATACTACTACAATTGCTTGGCTAGAAAGGGCTATACAGAAACTGTCTTCTTTCTCGTGGTTTTGGGCAGCAGCAGAAGTCAGGGATTCTACACGGGCTTCTGTGTCATTGTAATCTGACAGGTCTCCCTCCAGCTGGCAGGAGCCCAGGATCAGTTTCCCAGGTTGTCTATGCCCTGAAGAAGGATGGGTGTTTGGTAGAAAAATGATATTATCTCTTTTCAGCTTCATGGTAATTTTAATAAAGTGTTAATAGACCTGAGCATGTAGGCTTTGGCCTTGAAATTACCATTGGCCACAAGAAGAAGAGAAAAACTAAGATATCTGCGAAGTGGCACATCCAAGACGATTCACAGCAACCCACAGCTGCAGCTCCATTTAGAGAGAGCCATCTCCTGATGTGCTTGAGCTAGCTCCCTGTTTCTGGGCACAGAGGGGTATGTGTGCATGCAGCCTTGCTGCAGGACTGGGGACACTACATGAAAACTGCAGGTACGGGACATCCTGTTCCGTCCTCTAGCTGTGGGGCACTGGGAGATGAGACTGGGATTACAGAAAGAGATGTTTCCTCTGGAGTTAGGAAAAAGATCAATTAAGGAAAAGTTTTATTGAATCAAAGGAAACAAATAATTAGCCAAAATACAGGAGCTCCTGGTGAGGTGGAGGACTCGGTGGCCAGTTCCACACCAATGGCTCAGCACTGCTTTACACTATGAATGGGCTGTTTGTGCTCCTTCAGGCTCAGTGGCTTTGACCCTTGGTCAATTGCAGGGACTGTTGCTGGCAGGCTTTGGCTGTGGCTGAAGGCAGATGTCCAGGCTGGTGGAAGACTCCTGGTGGGTCAGAACAGTGGAGCAGTGACGTGCAGGTGGGACAGCCTGGCTGCTGTCACTGCTGCTAGCAGGTGCAGGGTGCCACAGCTGGCCCTCCTCACACTGGCAAATTCACCTGTCTCAACCAGGCAACCAGGTGATGGCTAAGCTCTCCAACAGTCTGGAAATGGCTGGGTTGCAACCCTTGAAGCAGATCAGAGAAATGCTGCTACATAGAGGCCCTGTGTTCTATTCTGTTTCATAGCAACCAGCACATGCCTGGAACTCAATAGGCTTTGGCTAACGTGAGCTATTTTTTGTCTTCCATCAGGACTCTTTCTCTATGCTTCAGTTCTTCCTTTTGCCATCTTCTGGGCATTGACAGAAATCTGGAAACAGGAGGACCTGGGCTGAGCACCAGACAGGAAAACAGGAGCCCTCCAAGGGTGGTCCAGGTCCATGCTTTCTGCTGTGGCCCAAGGCAACTCCCTCAGCATGACATCATATCACCTTGTGAAAGTGGGAATAATACTCACTTCCCCCTTCCCATAATCAGCCTGTTTGCACAGTGCTGGGAAAGTCTAAAATTGCTTCTTAAGCTTAATGACATTTCTTTCCTGGAAATCCCCAGGATGACAGTACATCAGCAAAAAAGTATTGACATGGTCTGGGTGCCCCCAGATGTGCTGTGACAGAAGGCTTCACTGTTGATGATCCTGTCACAGCCCAGGTAACTGGCACAGCATGGGCAAATGAATGGAATACACAGGGTAGGGAATTTTCTGTTTATTGAGTGAATTCAAGACACTTAGTCCACAGAACTGCTTTTCTCTCCAGGAGGAATATTGTCATATGGAATTTTGTTCCCCGATTGTTTTATGCAAAACATTTGTTGAAAATTAAAACAACTTAATTTGAATTAGGTCACAGGCAGTCTGGGCAAGTAACTGAACTGTATTTTAACAAAGTGTAATTACATCAACTCACAGATGGCATTCTGAATTTTGGAAAGCTCATTCTGCTTTAAGGTTTGGCACTTGGGATTAAAGACAGTACAGTATAACTTAAAAGATTTAAGAATTATACTCTAGGAAGTCATGCTGTAATAAGCTTTAGATCAACAGTTCATATAGCATCATGGGATTTTTAGACCCCCAAGAGAAAGAGTCGTAATATACTGTAACCTACAACTTTCCCCTTGAAATGTCTTAGTCCTGCAAAGCAATAAACCTGTCTGGACTAAGTTACTGAAGGTCTTTGAAGTACTGGAAGACTCATAAATAAGGTGAGTACTTTGGAAGGGGGGGCTCATTTTGTGGTGTACATATACAACTATTTCATAGTCAAGTTGATTTGTAGCTGCCTGTATGTCAGTTTCCTGGGAGTAATAAATCTTCATTCAAGCAAAACTAAAATGTCACCAGTATTTATTTCATGCATTTTTTACCCCATCAGGAGAAGAAAAAGTCAGCATTCATGTAAACTTCTATGCCCAACTTGCAGCTCTGTGCTAAAACTATGCTTCATAGTATGAAATTTTTATAAATCTAAAATGTAAACATTGGGTAACAGATGTACCATTGCATGGCCAAAAAAGAGTGGTAACTGTCACTGGAGAAATAAAACTGAGTTATTGTTTCCAGTTTCAAAAGAACAGCAACAAGTCTAAAAAACTATATGTGATCTTTGTCCTTTTTTCCCCCTCAGACACCTGCACTCATCTAATGTTTCACTGAGCCCTGAAAAATAAATGCATAGCTTCAGTCTCCTAATCCATGTGGCTCCAGAGACCACTGTTACATGAGAACTTAAACTGATGATGCTGAGCGTCCTAGGGGCAGCTTAATCTTTTTTAATTCAAATCAACTGAGTCCCATGTGGCGCTAGGATGATACTCTATATGCTGCAATCAGACTGACCTAGACTTCTTGTGCTCTAAATGATTAATGAAACTGCCTCCTAGTTTGTTTCTATGGTGATCCGAAACTTGACACGATGTAGGAATCTGCCATTCACGCTGAATGAAACGAGGAGGAGATAGCCCAGGAACAAAACGCCATCAGTTGTACAGAGAAGGCTCAATTTTAAGTCATTAGTCTCCTTGTACTTGGGTTGTTGACTCTTGAAAATAAGAGTGAGATAAAATATCCAAGTTAATATAGCTTTAATTGGGTAGTTTACTAGTAAATTGTTTCAGTATTAGAAAAATGGGTTACTGTGAAAAGAGCTAAGTTTTCTTTTGATGGGCAAAAGTGGGACAATGCTAGAGCAATAGCTACAGAGTTTGCAGTTTCTTATAAAGCTGATTCAACTGTGAAAACCCTGCAATGCCTTTAAATAGTGTAAATAATGCTCTAAGGAAAAAATAAAAGCAAAACTTAGGGAAAAAAAATCTATGTTCAGGTTTTATTGAGTCCATGAAGAAGACTTCTTGTATCCTGCATTTTGGTACTGACATTTCAAATAAGGAGTGATTTATTTCACTAGAGTGTTTTGAGGCTTTCCAAGCATATAAATTACTTTCAATTTCATTTCCAGAGGGAGCACATTACCAGACTTTTAAATATTTTAGGTAGTCCTGGAACCACTGATGAGTATCTTTAGTCACACTTAGGTCTATCTATAGTGCTAGGGTAAAAAATACTTGAAAAATCATCAGTAAATTAGTGTAGCTGCTGTAACAGCCACCATGAAGCCCAAATCAAACCATCTGCCTGAATTTTTACTCAGAGAGCCAGGGTAGCAGCCCATGCTGGATTCCTAGAGGCTATTGCTAAATTGTAGGCAGTGCTGGCATTAGTTAGTTACTGAAGTTGACTTGGTTGTAAGTGTCTTTAGAGCAGGCCTCATCTTTGCTCCTTTCCATTCCCTGGCAAACACTTCTGAGCCCTTGTTGAGCCAAACCTCAAAGATCATCTAAAGATGTGCAAAAGCAAGACAGTGAGAGCAGTGGAAGCCTACAAGCTCTGAGATAATTTGGGGTGCTCTTTCTGTCTGTCACTTAAAGATTGCCTTTATTGCCTCCCTTCCAAACTCCCCAGTGCTGAGCACATCACTGTTTTCTGTCCTTTCACCAAATCCTGTCTCTCCAGCAACACAGTGAGAGATGCTGCTGCTCTTTTCCCTTCATGTCCATTTAAAGGGAACACTGCTGTGTATTTGCCTCTGGTGAAGCCACCCCAGTACTGATTTCACTGCATCTCTCAACAGCTTTTCAGGAGGGCACAGCACACCCAAATCATCTCATCGCTTCATCTGGAATCAATCACAGTAGGTCCACTGATGTCAAGAAAACTATGCTCATTTGCATCAGCACGTGACCTGGTCCTATCTCTTTGTGATCTTTAGATCAACAGTGCTCCCGTTGGGATTCATGATCTCAGAGGAATCTAAACCCACTTTCTAATGTATTTAACCAGTGTCTGCCATTTTTCTTTCCTATCATAAAAAAACATTGTGGCTACTGACCCAAATTCATAACAACTCAAATTCTTTTGATGTGAATCTGAGGCATTTTTCCTAATATTGCACTCTGCATTCTGAGACTTCAAGGATCCAGACTTAACAGAGGGTCTAACTGATACTGTATTTCTTAATAAATCAGTTATCTTTGCAGATGTGAAATATTTCATGTCCAGAATTTTGAAAGGAATCCGAAATACTTTCAAGTATGACTTAATTGATATTGCCCCTGTATTTCTTTAGCTGTTTTTGAAAAATCCTTGTTTATGTAATTGCCACATGAACATATTATGGTGCAATGGTTTGCGTTTTTACCGAGTTTTATTTCCTGGGATCAGACAATACTGTAAGTAGTTCAATTATCATTTTCAGAAGAAAAGGCAGAGAGAAACAGAAATTCTTTAGGATTCCCCAGACAACAAAATCTACTATGCTGCACCCAGATTCCATTTTTAAGACAATTCTTTTTTTGAGGGAAGAGTTTGAACTCACTTAGAATATCTTTGATTAGTAGCACTAACGCTGTAAGTACATGTCGCACTGGGGTTCTTAGGAGGATTACTGGAAAAACCAGTAATTTTCCTTGGGAAAAAGAAGTTTTTGTTTGTTTTTGCAAGAAACAGAGTGAAAAGGAGCTCAAACAGAATAAGATTATTTGATGGCTGTACAGATCTCTTTGGAAGGGTGTGAGACCATGTTCCTGTGATGCCTGTTTGGGAGAAGCTTCCGTTCAAGGGTTTCCAGATACCAGGCCTTTGGGTTCTGTTTAATTTGCTTCACTCTTAACAAAATAATTTATCAGACCAGCGGGAGAGGGACTCTATACATGTGCTTGTCAGGGCCCTCACCTGGGATGCAGGAGACTCAAGTTCAACTCATTGCTTGAAACCATATGGGCCAAATTCCTGCAATTTGTGTCTGCAGAACAACCCTTCTCAGATGAGGATTCAGTGACCAAAATGATTACAGGCCCTGTCTCTTTTGTGTATAAAACCACCCAGGAAGGAGGTGAGAAACTGGACAGCATTGTGATCAATTATTTTGGCTCATGTCTTTTTTTGGAGGTGTCTGCATGACAAACCTTAGTGTCTCTCTGCCACCACCATTCCAGGGAAGCAGCCAGTTTCCTGAGAGGGTGAACTAAGAACAGTCCTAATTTCTCTGTGTTTGTGTCCTTTCCAAGCAATTAAACCTGGGTCTCTAGGGCAAAAATTAAGAGCTTGTTTACATGGGTGAGCAGCAGAACTGCCTTGCTGAGGATTCTGCCCGGGCAGCCAGGTGAATTTGATGCCACCTGCCAGAAGCCACGCTGACAGAAATTTTCATTCTCTGAATTTAAGTCCCAGGGTCATTTTAGAATAAAACAGTGCATTGATCATTGATTGTGTATCAGTGGGACCCTGCTCCTTACATGTGGCACATTTTGGGGAAAAAAAGGGTTTGCATCCTGCCAGGCAGGAGAATGTTCACTCTCCGGGCAAATACTTCACAACACAGTGAGAGCCACAAGTTCTCCTGGAAGACTTTAGCAGACTTCATGCCAGTGTTTGAAGAAAATTGTGTCCTGTGCCCCTCATAGGAACAGAAAATACCTGTTTCCAGTTCAAGGAGACTGTGCCAGAATGCAGACATGAAGAACAAAGTCCAAGCAGGACTCTAACAGTCATGCCAATGATCTCTTAAATCTTCATGACAGGAATCTGTCTTGTTACAGTGGCTCCAGTAATATTTTCCCTGGGACAAGGTTAATTTCCATTATTCTAATACTTCTTTCTATATCTTCTGAAGGCTACGTATGCAGAGGGGAAGGGTGAAACTTCATTTCTGGGAGACGTGACAAGTGTTGAGGTATCAGTTTGAAATCACTCACAGCTGGAATATACTTAAAATCCTGTAAATCTGAGGAACCAGTAACCACATACGAGTACAGAAGCTGGCAGCCTGGTTAGGAGGGGGCATTGTACACATATTTTTTTGTACAGAGTAGCTCCTGCCTTCTCCCATTGGCAGCTGAGAGATGGCCTGTGTCAGCACATGGACTTACAGAGCAGTGTGAGGATTTGTGGTGACTAATTATTTGAATATGAACCAACAATGCAACGCTGTGGCAAAACAAGGAAAATGCTCAGCATTGAGTCACATTAATAAGAATGTCACGCATAAAAGAAATGAGGTAATTATTCTGCTCTACTTCACTTGATAAGCCTCTGTTGGAACCCCTCATGCTGTTGTGAGCACCACATTAAAAAAGAAATACATACTAATTGGAGAACTCAGAAGAGAACAACAAAAACGAGAAATGATTTGGAAAATAACCCTTATGTGTATGACTGTTCATAAACACATGAAGTGCCACTAAAAAAGGAGCAATTATTCTTATTATCTTAATTCTATACTAATACAGTCATTAAGTATGGAAGAAATTGAAATGGGCAGTGCCAGGGTTACAGGCTGAAATGCAACACAGAAACAATGCTTTCAGAGCAAGAGGTAAAAAAACCTCTTGGGATCACCATTTGTGGAAACAAACTGAAGTAGCCTGGACAGTAGGACTGGCTGGAGAACAATTGATTTCATTCTCCAAATGTTTCTGAGGTTTCCAAATTTAGCTTCATGTCAACTCAGAAAATGCTTGCATTCTCTGTAGAGGAAAATTCTATGAAAATGACACATTAAATAAAAGTTTTCTGTTTGACAAAATGTATTTAAAATGAAATTATTTTCTATTTCACGCTATAATGAAAAGTGATGAAGAAAGGAAAAAACCAAAGCAATTATCCTAAATGTGACAAAATGGAAGATGTCCCCAATATCCTCAAACACGAAAAGGAGATTTAAAAAGAGTTCAAAAGCATGATACCATAAAATAATTTCAGCTTTCAGTAGAACATTATTTTTAATTTAAATGTTTATTTTATTTTACCTTATTTTATTGTACCTTATTTCTTTTTTAAGCCAGCTTTGGGAGTGACATGCTCATTAGGGAAGATTTAGGATATGTATCTCCTGTTTTGAGACTTGTAAAGTTATTGTATAGCAAGGGAAACAAAGCAAGGTCTCTGAGGGTTGCTCTTAAAATCAGAAGGTGCTTTTGGAGACAGTAGTCTCTACTTCCAGTTTTTAACATCTTATTTGTAGTACTTGCAAAATACCTGAGAAAACACATGGATCTAAAATTCATGCAGTGCTGTTGATCAAACGAGCAATTTCACACACACTGCGTTAGTTTCCAGCAGTAAAACTGTCCAGTTAAAAATCTCATTGTGGTTTTTTACATTTGTGTAGGAAAAAGGGGATTTTTAGTAATACCCACTTTAAGCTACTAGAACAAACAATGAGAAGGCCAACACAGCTGTACGAGACATACACCAGATGCTGCATTTTGTCCCACACTTATGCTGCCCCTTCTTGCCTTCAGATTGCTACATTAGCAAATTGCCCGTCAGTTCTCTGAGCGTGGCACTCGGCCTTTGCAGCCCTGGGGGTATCAGTAACACAAAGATTGCCCCTTGCCAGCTGCAATGACCTGCGCCCTACAGCTCTATCTATCACATAAAAATGTACTGCTCTGCTACTGTCACTTTTCACAGCTCCATCTCAATATCTCTCTTCAGGTTTCCTGCTGACTGGCAATGTCAGTTACAACATTTCACACAATTTTCCTTCTCTATGTGTGAAATTACATATCCAAGAACTGTGAAAAGAGAATCAGCAGGTTCCTGGTGTTCTTTCTCTGTAAGGAGGAAGAACTAGCCACCATCCAAGAAAGCAGCACAAGACAATAGCTCCAGGGAAAAAAAATCTATGAATACTTGTTCACATTTTAAAACACATCTGCTATGATTCCCTTCAAACTGTTTGTTGTCAGAAGAGAAGGCTCACAGACACTACTTACCTCAAGCAATTTTAAAAAGATATTAGCAGAGATTAATTCCTGAATTCTTAATTTTCAGTATTTTGGCTAGAAAGATGATTCTAAGAATAGTGCTTATCCAGACAATTCCAATTTTAAATACTGCTTACTGACAACATATAGACTAAGAATTATTTGCCTGATAATTTCACTCAAGTAAATATGGCAGGTTTATAAACAACACACAGGGCAAAAAAGAGAAAAAATGTATTTACAGACAACTATTATCTTATTTCTTCTGCTCAGCAAAAATAAAGTGGGATAGATGTTATAGCCTCAGAGGGATGGCTTTTTGTTCTACCTCACTGACTTAGCAAAAAGACAGTAACTTGTTCACCAAAATAAAACCAACCCATTTTCATGATGTTTGGTGAGCACACTAAATTGCACAGCTATTTCTCCTGACACATGAGGGAGAGGCCAGGTGAGGGTAGTGAGCTCGGTGAAGTTTTGTGGAGTCCCTTGCCATGTCCTACACCTCTGTCTTGTTTTTTTGAGTCATTGAGATTATGCCCTTTGAGCCACAGCATCAACACAGCTCCCAGTGATAGGGCTATGGAGACTTACATAGGATGAGACGTGCAGTCCACATGTACATTTTCTCATGTTTCCCCTTTGCAAGAAGTACCCCCAACCAACCAACAAAGAAAAGGAAGACCAACACAATTAAATCCGATTTACAGTTAATCAGAGAGATGGAGCAAAGACTCACTCCAAAAACTTCCTTTCTGCTGTAAAGCAGCAACCAAACCCCCACTTAGGAGGCATTCATGCCATCTACCTCAAATGCTTACACAGAAATACCAATGGCAAGAGGGCATTTTGTATATCCTTTTTCCTCCCATTAAAGCAATTGAACATTTAGGAAACAAGGACAAGAGGCAGCTTCTTACTGATGGCAAGAACTTATTCTGGGGGTGTTTGACTAAAATCTGAAGAAGGAAAATGCTTGCTCATGAAGGAGTACAGTGGAAGTGGAAATGCCTGTCCAATGCTGAAACCCTAGGGATAATGTATCGAGCAAGTGAGGTCATTGATAAAAATGAGTGCTGCATAAAATTTCCCCACACACACTTTAAATAATTTTACAAAAATTAATTCCTATAAATGTAAATTTGATTTTGTATAAGTTTTAAAATTGTATTTCTTGCTTATGTTTGTTATTTTCTTTGCCCATTTCCTAAACAGTCCCTGCCACTAAAACAATGTTCTTATGTCTAAATTATGCTGCTCTCGGCATCTAATTTCAGGCAATTTTTAATTACAAAAAATTAGATATGTAACTTAGAGCTTCCCGAGGATAATCTTTGCATATGTTACCAGGACTCAACACACCAAATCAAAACAGTCCTTGGAAGAGATCTGTGGGCTATATTTTTACAGGAATAAACTGTTCTTGTACATTTTAAGTCCATTAACAAGAACAGTCTCATCTTTAGAATTAGACACAGAAGTCCTCTCTGATTTTATCTGATTGTCATGGTGATGCATTTCATATATTGTGTGCTTTGTAACAGTCTATGTCCATGTCCTAGAAAGTGGTAAAGAGGTTTTCATTTTTGTTAGCAACAAACATAGTCAATGGGGGTTTCATATCATTCTGTGGAGTTTTTTCCTTTGCAGGTGACTGAAGGGTAAAGCACAACAGCAGGACAAGTGATACACTTCCTAAACATTGTGTAAGTTATGGCCATGGGGACCTTAAGTGTTCAAGTGCCACAGGCAGCACTTGAATATCTCTAGAAACAAAGAGATATTTTAAACCCCAGAGACCTATTCAGGTTACTGATGACCTGACACACTGTACTGGTAGATTTTCATGTTAGGTCCCAAGATTTGGACCTGCAAACCTAGTTTAGCCAGGGTTTGTATCCAAAAGTCAGTCCAGGAAGGAAAGGTGTGTGTCAGTCTTGTTTTCTAGCATGTCCTAGTCACTGAAGAATTTTTCTTTTGCTTTTTGAAAACAGTGAGACAATTACAACTTTTAATTTTGTATCTATTCACTATTATACATGGGTTTCCAGCCTTGAAAGACCATTCTCTATAACCACTAATATTTCATCTTTTAAATGTGAGCTTTAGCTGCAGACTACCATGCTTCTGTGCTGTTTAAGATCAAACTGCTTGGCAGGGCAGCAAATTTGATTTGCACTAGGAAAGGGATATTACACATATAAAATTTCACAGTTCATTTTATATCCTAATCATCAAAAGCCCTTATTTGAGGTCTGAACCAGAGGGATTTGCTGCTCAGAAAATCAGTGTATCCAATATCAAAATATTTCAAAAAGTTAATTTCATTTCATCCTTCCAAAGTCAGTTAATGAAAGGTGCAATTCTAATGAATGGTCTTTGGTCACAAAACTCTCTGAGTCCTCTTTAGTTTCATTAAGAGAACGAATTAATGTAATGTTAGATGCTGACATTTAAGGGTCACTGCACTCCTATACAGTGCAATAGAATGGATACCCATTAAAAATATTATAAGACTAATCCTGCAAAGGATGAATCAGAAGCTGAGGATGCTCAGGCCTCCTTAGGGGCTACTGATTTCCACACAGATCTCCAATGACTTAGCTCTGCTCTTCTGATGTTCATGTTCTCCATCTTGTTGTGACTGTTCCTTGTTCCTGGTTCACTGTGAGCTTCACAGGGATTGAAACCCTGTCCTCAGGGATGTGCCCAAACACATATTAATTTCTACTGAAGAAACAATGACTATTGTCAGAAAAACCTTTGCTACTCAAAATTAGGTGAGGGAATGTCTCCTTTTTCCTTTGTTGAGGTGGTTCAGAAGGGAAGTGATTTGTAAACTGTGAGGCAGACCTGTCAGCATTTTCCCTCATGGTTACAAGCAGCCAGGAAAAAAAGAGCAGAGTACTTGGATGAGATTAATCTGCCATGGCAAGAGTATTTATTTTACTAACCTAAAGCTTTGTTCTCCCACCTCTTCTCTCTACAGCTGTGGATCATTATTGGTATATCTTTCTTCATTTATAACATTTTGAAGTAAAATATCTTTAATGTTGCTGATTTTTGGAACTGAGTGTGTCTGAGACTGGCTGTGCCACTGGCAGAGAACAGTTTGGTCTTCTGGTAGAACCCACGCAACACTTAGGTCAGCAAAGGCTTAAATTGCTGCACCCCCACACTGGGTTCAAGGTGCTGCAGACCTTAAGCTGATGCAGAGGATGACAATCACACAGTCTCAGGCCTGTTACCCACCACATTAGTGGGTGTCTTCACTGTGCCTGCTGAGCTCATCCAGTCCTCAGACTTCCTCAATGTCTCACTGAGGGATGTGTAAAGGTTGCTGGAATATTTGCTCTATATTCATAAAATGAAAAAGCTTCACTTGCAGGTCTGTGTTGGTGCTCTGCTCATGTGTTACTCACCCAGCATGAAGTCACAGTTCAGGGTGCTCAGGCTGCCTTCTGGCTGCTGCCACTGGCCTCCTGAGTAACAAAACCCCCTTCACTGTTCAGAGGTCCCCTACCCAGATGTGCAGAACCAAACCTCTGAGTCCGATCCTTAGATACAGTCCTCTTAAACAGTGCACAAAAGTGGCAAGGGGAAGCTGAGAGCTGATTGCTGACCCAGGAGCCAGCCATGGACCTGCAGTAAAATCACGGGCAAGTCACTTCATATTCAGTTGCTCTATCTGTACTGATTTCTCTCTGAGCTCTGAACAGCATGACTGAGAAATGAATGCAGGCATCAAACCTGAGTACCAGCCTTAATAAAACCCTAATTGAGAAGAAAACCATTAAAACCTAACTAATATCCATTATTTGACACATACTTATGGATTATTATTAGCATTTTAATTATAATAATCTACTTCATGTTTTAAAATGTCAAAATAATAAAATTTGAATGTTAGGATTCACTTAGTTTTAAATCACAATCCAGTTGTGATTAATTTACACAATGTGGATCTTGATACGGCCATTTGATAGGGCAGGTTAAATCCTCAACACATTTAAAACTGCAAGTTACAGAATTTGTTTTGTTTTATCATCACATCTAGTTCCAAAAACCATAGTGTTGCAGAAAAAAAATTATTTATTATATGCAAAGTTTTAATAGTTTCCAGATATTTCTCTATACCTTTGGCATAATTTAAGTCCCTAATCTTCCCTAGACATTGCGGTGCACAAGTACAGGCTGATCAAGAGAAATAAATCCATAAATCCAAAATGAGCCCATCTAGCAGTTTCCAAATGATGCCTGTGCTGGAAGATGCAGTCTTTTAGGGTATCTTGGTATGTACAGTATTGTTGATAAGAGCCAATTTTTGAAAGAAATATATTCACATCCTGCTTCAAGGCACGACATTTCAGCCCAAGAGCCAGAAGTTACTACTAAAAATAATAATCTGTGACTGTGAGCTCACAGTTCTAAACTACTGGTTATGCAGGGGGGCAGTAAAACACGTCAGAATCCTGGTCTTCATCAGTACCTCTCCCACGTCCAATCCAGTCCCTTCCTCACACAAGGATTCATGTTGAAGTAGAAGACTGTCTGGTCAGTCCCTCCTTGCAGTCATTTCTGCCTCTGTGGTTGTATCAGAAGAGTCAACTGAGGAGAACAGATACTTCAAGTTATTTTAGACAGGAAGTGAGGAAGCTACATGACCAGCCTGGAAGAGGCTACCTACATCAAGCTACGTCAGGCCTGTGCTCTGTTGTATCACACTGACCTGTTTTATCTCTGAAGGTTGTCACAGCTTTGAAATGATTGTTAACAAAGTGGAAAATTATAGCCCTGTGATAATCTTTACATCTAGAGGACAGTACCAGAGAACTGTGCAAAATACAAGTCATCAAGATGCATGAACCAGCATCAATGTTTCCTTACCACAGCTTGTGTCCAACTAATTTTCCAGGCTTCAGCCAGCACTTGTAATGAGTCATTGACAACTAGCAGACCAGTCCCTTCCTGGTTACAGGCGTACCAAGGAGGCCAAGTATAAGCTCACTTTTCAAAAATTCCTGAGATTTTGGGAGAAATAGTCACACACTGGGAGTTCCATCCATGACACCTTGGTCTTCTGGTTGAGTGAAGGTAAATGACGTTTTTCTGCTACCGTGACCACAGCATGTAACCACATCCTGTAACCACAGATGGTAGCACCACCCCTTCAGAGGAGCTGCTCTTTTCCTCTCTCTTCCTCATACCTTTCCCTCAATATTTCTTATGCTACAAGGAACATTTCCACAGGACTCTGTGGGTTTTATATATTGAAAGATCAAAGCCTCGTATAGAGAGCTATTGGATCAACCAGGCTGACTTTTTACAGTCCCCGGGCACCAAATTTCAAGACTTATTTTCCAAGCCCTTTTTCAAATGGGACACTGGAGAATTTGTACAGTGCTGGTATCCTCACAGTTCAAGTACATATCTGAACAGAGAAAACATTCATCCTTTTTGTTGCAGACACCCTATTGGATATGCTATATTCTTTCAACTGCTTGATTGCTATTTGGCAGTAGTTTCTGAACAATTTCAAATTTAATGGTTGTGTGTATCAAATAAAATGCCTGCAGTAAAGCAGACTCCAAAGATATGCATATTTTATGCCTAGATCTAAAATTAATAACTGCTGTTAGTGCAAATAAGTAAAAGAAGTAATATGTCATCACTGGACTTTTGTTTAGACTACTTTATGTGATATCTGCTCTACATCAAGCAATACAAACATTCTTCTCTCCGGCTCCAATATTAGTACATACATTTGGGATGAAAATAGTATGACAGGAAAAGCAACCTTCTATGCTTTTGATTTTGACTAAAATACTTTCTTCAGGAAAAAAAATGAATTTATTTAAGGTAATAGAGAATCACTGTTCTTTACCTCAAGAACTTCCAAGGCTCTCCTCTGAAGCCATGGGGATTTTTAGAATAGTCTGGGTTAATCTACAGTTAGGACTCAGTGAGGTGCAGAAACTACTCACGGTGAAACATATCATATGTTGTCCATCCATCCACCTCTCCATCCATCCAAGCTGAAAGTCACAATGCAGGGAGTTGGTCAAAACTAACTGGACAACTTGAAAGCAAAGTACTGGGCCTTTCCTCTGCTTTCAGAGACTCATAAAATAAAGTGTTATTAATTCAGCCATTGCTGATTTTAGTGAAATCAAGGGAGAGGCAAGGTAGCAACCCATACCCAAGGGAAAGGATATTTGCAACTGAACCAGTCTTGTCAACAAGAGGTGCACAAATGGAAGTCTTACATGTCATGGAGGTCTCTCTCTGTGGCTTCACAGAGCCCTACTGTGCACCATTTCCTCAGAAAGCCCTTCAGAAACACCTCAGACACCCATATACAATAAATATTCAGCAATGAATAGGTCCTTGGCAGAAGACTAAAGTTTTAGCTAACATAAATGACTGTTGTCTGCAGCAACTAGCAGGCTAGTCCATGGAGGGAGAAGCAATTTTTTATTTAGTCCTAAACAATACCTGGGGCCTCCTTCAAAATGAAGGATCACTCTTTCTGACCATAAAGCACTTGAAATCAACGTTCCCGTAGCAGAGAACAACCAAAATTGTATTTTCAGAAAGGGGAAGTACATAAAAGTGAGAAATTCTGTTAAAATGGAATTTAAAAGGAGAAACAACAACAAAAAATTGTAGATCCTGTATTTATACACACTATTATAGTTTCAGAGTAATTGTATACTACATATCCAAAAAAACCCTCAGAAACCAATCCTGAAAGGACCACACAAAAAAGGCAGCATGAGCTTATAATATAGTAAGGCCAGCTAATTGGGATAAAAAGAAATCCTTCTAACAGTGGAGCTCATGGGAAGCAATGAAGAAAATAGCACAGAACATAAACCATAGTAAGTCAAATGTTAACTCACAATAAAGCTGGACCAAAAAGATTGTAAGGATTAGTGCACGAAAGGAATAGAAAAAGAGCAATAATTTTTTTTTTCCAACATATTAGAAGAAATTCTGTCAGAGACATTGAAGGGTTGAGAGATAATTGTGCTGTAATAATAGTGCTTATGAATGACAAAGTAATATGCATGGGGCAAGGAACCCTAATTGCACACACTTAGTTATGAGCTCTAGATAAGCTATTATCACTGAAAAAGAGATCTGGTAGTTTTTGTTCTTGTGGGTAGTTCAGCGAAAATGTCAGATCAGTGCCTAGCAACTACAGAGTAGCAAGCAGAAAGCTAGAAATAATTGAGAAAGGAATAGAAAAATATAGAAAATGTTGACTAAAATTTGAAAAAAAATCCCCAAAACAGAAAGCCTAAACTTTGGGTTGTAGATACTATGTATTGCTGGGGAATACATGGGTGGGCTGTCTGTGAGCGTTTCATCCAAGGTTCTTCTTTCCATCCCTGGAAAACAATAATTTGGGGACTATCTCAGTGATATAAGCTTGTTTTTCTTCTTTAGAATTAGTTTTTTATAGTTTGTGCAATGAAGTATATGAAATAATGCTCTTACTGGAAAAAGCCAATCTCTTACAACCTTTTTCTCAGCTTGATAGGATCATATGTTTAGGCATCTTGCTACTTAGGAAAAGGCATTTTCTGTTATCACGAGCCAAAATTACTCAACAATTGCTGGATAGAGTCAGGTGCTTATATCTGGTTTCACAAAAGCTACCCTCTTTAGTAGGGAACAGCCTGGTGGAGAGCTGAAACTCCTTCCAAGGAGTGAAGACTCCCAGGTCAGGTGAGAACGCTCAACCCCAAACCTTCCCCGATGGGAGGTGTCCATAATCATCCTCACTTCCCGAATGTGGTCAGGTGAAGGGATAGCAATGAGCCCCCATGTCCTTCCTAAAAGGAAATTTAAGCATTTCCTTGAAGCACATGAGATCTAGATTATTACCTCTCTTGCCTAAAATGATGTTCACTCCCAGTAGATTGTCCTTGGTATGATCTGTGAGGTATCCACAGGTAGGATACTCCAATTTCTTCCGGAGAAGTCTGCACCAATCTGTCTAAAGTATTAAATATAAATAAATAAGAAAGAGGATATGATTCTATAGTCTGGTGCCTGAGTAACTTGTTGGGGAAGGTGAGATCTGGATTAGAACTGCTGCTCTTGTTTGTACTCTTACCACACTGAAAAGTATCCTATCCAATCAGTGACAGGTAGTTTTTCACTGTCTCCATGTATCTGAGACCTTGAATCCAAAAATGTCTTCCTCCCTGGTATTTGAGAACCTCTCTTATTCCATGCACTTGAGAATGGATTTGAGTTCTCAGTCTGTTACTAGTGAGAATAGCAACCTACAGTGAATACTGATTAATCTTATGGGTCAGCCTGCTTAGCGCCAACATGATCTGGATCCTTCTGGGTTGGCCTTCCTGTGTTAGGGGAATATTCATTTCGGAAATGCAGCCATCTGCAGATCCATAGGTATTGAGGATTTATACACAACAGTGGCAAGAAGGTCCTCAAGTTGTGTTGTGGATTTATCGCCTACCTAACTGCTGTCACTGGTTTCAGGGCAGATGATCCCTGTGGGACTATCACCTTTTTGCAGACCCAGCTTTTAGGTCACTCACTGTAAAGCTGACCATTTTTCTGATGACTTTCTTCTGAGTTCATGCATCTTGAATAGCTTAGTTTTTATTTGAATCTTCATCTTTTTCTTAGGTTTTTGACAGTATAGAAAGGAAGCTACAGAAGAATTAACCTGTTGGTGGGGAACAGATCTTTTGGAAGCCAGACTAAGACTGGAAGGAATGCTTATTACACCAGAAAATCCCACATACCATTTTAACTTCTCTTCCAAGTGCACAAAAACCTCCCCCAACCTCACTTCTCCACGAAACACATAATAAAACATCAAAAAAGGGGGTTTTACACAAATCTGTGCACAACTTCTTCTTAGCGGAAGAAAGCAAGAACCACACGTGGTACACTGCTTTAAAGTGCTACTGGATAGCCATCTGATCCTGCTAATGAAGGGTGTGGTGCAAGGGCCAGAGCAGACCAGAAAATGAGACATTGGTTTTTACATGAACATTTTGTTTGTCTTTGAAGAAAAACCAAAGGCAAGTTAGAAAGTTCAGAGGAAGAGATCTATTTTATGGTCCGTGCCTTTGATTTCCTTTTGAAAGCAAGTTTGCTTCCTTTCCAAGAACTGACCTTCAGGACAACTTTTTTTGTTGCATGTTGTATTTCTCTTCCTCAGTTTTCTTGTCCATAGATAGGCCAACAATATTACAGCCTCTGGAATTCTGAAATCTTTGGCACAAGGAGGAAGTTATTGTATAAATCTACTCTAATAGGTCAGAATCTCAGCTGGTGTGAATTGCTGTAGCTCCACCAGAATGTTGCTGATTTACACTAGTAAATAATATGGGTCTGTTGCTCTAACTGCCAGAATTCATGCTTCCTTAAGTAGAAATACCAGGTCCCATTAAAATCCTTCGGTTGGTTTCTGCTGGGCCGGCAGAAGCCCTGTTACTCTGTTCCAGTACCTAATTGCCATCTGGAACCAGTAGCAACCACATGAGAATTTTAAACTGCAACATTGAGAAGCCTGCCTCTGCTTGAGCTTGATTCACTGCTGCAACACTACGTCTGTGTAACTTCAAAGACTTCAGTGGAGTCCTCCATGCTGAAGTC
Organism: Hylia prasina; assembly: GCA_013397195.1. Lineage (NCBI taxonomy): Eukaryota > Metazoa > Chordata > Aves > Passeriformes > Sylviidae > Hylia > Hylia prasina. The sequence continues at coordinate 68,763 of VYXD01013152.1, read as the reverse complement.
AGTGCCCTGTACTTGCCTAATCACTTTCCTTACAACTATATCTTTTTCTCCTTTTCCTAAGCACTTATTTCACATGTTTTGAGGGAAGAATGGGCTCTAAAGGGAAACTGAAGATTCTGTCACTTCTGTAAGATTAACATTTCTATTCTTCATTTACCAACCCAGTATAAAATCTGCATCATATTTCCTCTACATATCTTATTTGTTTCTTTTTTTTATGTGGTCACCCTCACTCTGGGATTTTTTTCATTTTTACTGCCAGCTACCATTTTTATGAATTCACCTTTAAATTCTTCTCATCTAACTGATCCCACAGGTTGTTTTCTGATAAATACAAGCACATTAGCAGAAAGGAGCATTAGGATGATTAAGCTTTGTGTACGGAATAGGGCAGGCCAAAATATTTGCAGCAGTGATTATTTTTTCAGTTCATCCAAAAGCTATTGTCCATATGCACAAGTGAGGAAGATATGTAGACTTTAAAGATTTCAACTGTGGAATTCACTCTAGGTAAACTACTTGAGTTTGAGTTGGTGTTTTTGTGTTTGGTTTTTTCTTAATTTTTTTAATAAAAAGAATGACACGTTATCTTCTTCAAAAAGGAACTGACAAAGTGAGAGTAATGTGGGTCCTGATATAAACACCTTCTCTAAATCTGCCCACTGGTGCTTACCCCATGAACAACCACTCCTGTAGCATGGAGTGTTCATCTCCCAAACACATGGGAGCCACAGTATCTCCAATATCTGCACAAAAGCTTGGCATGTCCCATAAGAAAGGGTGGTTATTGCCCCAGGAAGTAGGCAAGATCCTAAATCTTCTTGAATCTGTAAGACAGAACTTCTCAGGACTCATGTATAAAAGTAAGTTCAACAAATGGAAATTAGTGTGAAATATCTGTACTATCAGACCCCCAGCTTCCGTGTGGTGCTGAGTGTTTTTAAATGTTGCAGATGAAGATAGGAAAGACAGACTCTGGAACCAATAAAAGCAAGGCACAGTTCCACTAAAGATGTCCTCAGAGAGCAGAGAACAGGCAATGATTTAAGGACTATGTACATGAGATTTCAGCACCCTCCAAAAAATCTAGGAAAGGTGAGAAGAAATGTTTCCCTCACTGAAAAGGAGAGCTAATCTTTGAATGAACTAGAGTAGTTTTCTAAGAAAGAAATAGCATATGTTCAGGGCCATTTCTTCAATATCTCGAGTACCATAAACACAATATAATTATGGTTGCTAACAGCTCAAGGTTCTTCTTTTCAGTCAACCAAGTAGTACATTTCATAAGGTATTATTCATCCACAATTTGCTTCCTGCTTGGCCATGTATTTGACCCTTAGGTCTCCTCATATACGTTGTGTGTCCTTTTTGGTCATTCACATGGACAATAACACCTTTGCTGTGTTACAGAATGGGGATGAAACTGGAGACTGACAGCATTGTGCTGCAGTGGATATACTATTATTATTTTTTTTAAATGTTATAGGCTGCATCCTGCAATTAACTTCTGCTCCTGCATGCAAAACAGATTTATTTTCAGAAGCTGGTGTGACACCAAGAGGTAACAATAAAATGGAACCAGTATTAGAGAGGATTCCTAACCTTGGTTTCCATGCTTGTTGTACAGTGGCAGCTAGTTAATGCTAATCATAGAATTACAGGATATCCTGAGTTCCCACAAGGAACATTGCGGTTCAACTTTTGGTCCTGCACAGAACCATCCCAAGAATCACACCATGTATCTGAGAGTGTTGTCCAAATATTTCTTGAACTCTGTCAGACTTGGTGCCGTGACCACTTCCCTGGGGTTCCCAACCACCTTCTGTATGAAGAACCTTTTCCTAATATTGAGTTTAACCTTCCCTGACTCAGCTTCATGCTGTTTCCCCAGGTCCTGCCACTGGTCCCCATGGAGAAGAGATCAGTGCCTGTCCCTCCTCCTCTTCCCCTCATGAGGAAGTTGTAACTGCAAATAGGGTCTGTCCTCAGTCTCCTCCAGGCTGAACAGACCAAGAGACCTCAGCAGCTGCTCATACAGCTTCCCCTCCAGGCCCCTCAGCACCTTCCTTGCCCTCCTTTGGACACTCTCTAAGAGCTTTATATCTTTGTCTTTACATATGTTCATGCTGCTCTCGGGGCTTACATCACTTGGACATCCCTTGAGCCGCTGTGTGTCACAGGCAGAATTTGCTGAAGATCACAGATGTGAACTTCCACAGCACCAGAGATGCTACAGCCAATGCACAGCCAGTACAGAGAGTGTTCCCAGGTCTCTTCTCATCCAGCTGTGAAAGTGCTGGGAGAGCGCAGGAAGGATCTGAAAAAGGAGAATCAAAAATGAAACCTCCTCAATGCCAGTGTTTCTTGAATTCAACCCTATTATGCTGTCTGCTTCAGAAAAACTCAATCAATAGGTTTAATGTCATACCCCCCAAAAATTGTGAGTGAAATGAATAGATTTTTTCAATGCACTGACACTTCTCTTTCAAATAATATATCTTGCTGACTTTTTTAAAAAAGGAGTCAGTGATTCCAGCCAAATCTCCTATTCAGAAATTGAGTCGTAACAGTCTGTGAGATCTGATTTAACTTCAGTTGCACATAGTTTTTTTCTTCCACTGTTATTCTTGGTATTTTAAGAAACTACTTTACTTCTTTATGTGTTTACTTCGAAGTAACAATATGAACACAGTATAATCTCGTCGTCCCTAGGACTGAGAATAACATGGAACATACTCAGAGAAGTATAAAAGAAATACCCTTTCTACATGGGTGTTATATTCAGGTTTTATTTGCACATATTCCCTGTAATTATAGTTTAAGTGGGCTATTTTCCGTACCCACATAGGCAGTATTTTCCACATAAAGGTTCACATTGGCTTTAGACCCACCCACAAGCTATTTACTTGCATGTATTCATGTAATGATCAAGCTCATAGCTACTTCAGCCAAACCTAAATATTTTAACTTATGCTTCTTTTGCCAGCCATTTTCTCCTGAACAAGTCACTTCCAGTTTACACAACTGCTTTTATGAAGTTTCCTGTGCAATGTGTTTGCTCTTTCACATGGGTATTGACTGCAGGCCCAAATTTGAACACAGATTTTGAGCAATCAAAACATTATGAGATTTTCACAAAACATTTTATTTTAGCTGTTTTCCAGTGTACAGGCTGTTTGCAGAAGCTGGAATTCACTTGAAATTCAATTTTTTAATCCCCCAAAATTTCAGCAGAACTAAGTCGTGCAAATTTTCATTTATTTTACTTTGTTCATCTATTGGACATCGACCTGATTGTGATTGTCAGACATTTTGAGCCTGCAAATATGAGAACAGGCAAAATACTAAACAGCAGCACAAGCCATAAACCCATTTCCCACTCAGTTTTGGACCTCTCCCACTAAACATTTTCTCAAGCTATTCCTAATGGCACTATTGTAAACATGCTCTTCTCCCTGGATTTTCAGATGGAAAATATGATGACACTATAAACTGCAAAGCAGCATGGAGTAAATGAGGACATCTCTGCAACAGGCAGATTCCCCGAATCTGCACAGAAAAAATATCATCTGCATGTATGTCCCTCGATCTCAGGGAAATGTCCTCTCAGACTTGAGAAAATTTCCAGTTCAGAGCAACCCCCGAGGTTATCACTCTCTTCAAAGTGGACCCTCAGTGTAAAATGAACATTTTCTCAAAAGAACACCTCCTAAGCACAGAAAGTTTTTCTAGGTAAGAATATTCCCAAACAACATGAAAATCCTCAAAGGGAAAACACCATGGGATGTGAACTCTAGAGAAAAAGAAGGCAATGTACACATACATACATACAATGTGGAATCTTTCAGGGAAAACATTCTGTCCAAAGTAGTATGTGAAGGGTTTTGTTTTGAAGAAGCCACCCCCTGCTGTGGCAGTAAGTATGCATGTATGATTACTAAGATGTCTAATTAAATTATCCTTATCTGAATGCCAGCTGAACTTAACAAAGCAGATAATAAGTTCCAGAAACAGATACCATGTGGGGGGCAAATTATTTTACTTAGAAAAACTGGAGCTTGAAATTAGAGACGTGTAAATAATAGAGAACATGGTTTCCCTCCACCCCCACTATCTGCACCTGAACTGGTGTTTCCATCAGAAAAGGAGGAGCTGAAAAGGAGGAGCCGAAAGGGAGCTCCTCTTGTAACTCTGCATCTGTGAAGAGATTGTAGTCTGCCTTCTAACTCCACTTTTAAAAGTGGTTTTCCCGCAGATTTGCACACAGACAAGTGGGAGTGATACTGTCTTATATTGCACAAATTAAACATCAGCTATAAAGAATCAGTATTATCAACTCTTGATTATTTTTTAGAGTTTTATCTTGGCTGCAGATAACTGCATCGTGTGTGGAGAGGATCCAAAGATGGTTTTACATGGAGCTAACTCTTCTGAGGGAAAGCCACCCACTGGGGCACTGCCCAGCACATCTGGAGTCTCAAGACAAGTTTGTACAGGAACAATCAAGTCTTCCACACAACACGCCTGGATCTGAGAGTCCTGGAGAACATTGTACTTTCTACATTTCCAAATATATTCAATATGTGCCTGTGTTAACCCGTCACTGGCCCTTCTGGATCAAAGCTAGGTCCTAAAAATCCATTGGATCAGACATTTCCAAGCACCTAATGGACTTCTTGAAGTGCTAAGTCAGGTCTGATGCAGCACCTGAGAGATCTAGAGCTCCTTGAACCTGCAGACCCAAGGAGTACACTGCAGAAACCAGATTATCTTTAGCATCAACACAAGCCAAATATAATCAACAGTGAGACTAACAGTGAGAGGGCTAATTAGCCTTTCTAGATCTTACAACCCATCTCTTAGATTTAGGTTTCAATCACTTTCCCCAAAAAGTGACTAATTATTGACACACTCTACAGCTCAGGAGTGGTCCAGGGCTTTTTGGGCCAGTGCCCAGTCAGTGCCCAGCTTTGGTACAGGGGAATGCTTTGCTGAGAAGTGTTTTTTGGAGCCAAGGCCCCTCTGGGAAAATATGGCTTACAGGGCAGAAGAGGGGGACTTCACTGGTTTGGCTTTAACTCAGTTCAGGCCTCTTCCAAGGACTGCAAGCAAGCAGCTGAAGAGGTTGGTGATTTTGGCACATCATGGACTTGTTAATGTATCTGTGGAGTCAGCAAAACAATGCAAAGCAATGTATTTTTCGTTGCACTGTGATAGGTAAGATCAATACCAGAAACATTATGCCATGTAAGGTGTGATCATCTAAACACTCTCATGGTACCTATAGAAACAACCTTCTACTGATTCTGCATGAAATTCACTGATCCAGGGAGCTTTCTGTTCCTTGGTTAATAGGAGAACATAAAAAAAAGGGATCAGATGTCCCCATTTATTAATCTGAAATGTTAGAACTTGAGCTGAGCTTCAGGACCTTTCCTGGCTTTCCTGGCTGATGCTCACAAAAGCATCAGCCCTAAGGCAGAGTTCAGACAGTGCAGATTTGCAGTTGCTTGTCCCAGACAATAGACTCTGCTCTAACCTCACTTTTCTATACTGCAACTGGGCACTACTGAACACACACCAGTACCAGCTACACACCAGTAGCTGAACACTTCTGTGGAGAGCCAGCAGAAGCTTCTGTCCTTGCCTGACCTACCTGGCCAAAAATTGGTCAGGGAAATTTCTTCATGCTTCAGACACATTACAGACAGTAATATCAGTATGTCCTTGGAGGAGCTAATAGATCTGATATATTAGACATTATATGTGTATAATGTATGTGATCTATATACTTGCATGTGTATTATTATGAGGCATACATTATGTTACATATACAATATAGAATATTTTTATCTTGTTGTCTATATACTGTGATATAAATAAAAAAGTAGCAGCATTTCTTTTATGAACAAAATTTTCTCTCTTCAATTTCCCCCCTTTTTTTTGGTAAAAATTGTGTTGCAACAGCAAACATGAGGGAACAATATTACAAGACTAATACCATTGGAGTTTGAAAAGTGTGTTTTATGTTGATAAACCAGTATACTTTAGGAAAACAATTTTCTAGGATTTTTTTTTTTTTTGTGAAGGCTAATATAATAAATGACATAAAATTTGTTTTTGTCTTGAAATTCTAGTGATGCTGTGAATGGTTTTAAAGAATACATTTGGCTTCAAGAAATGTCTACGGTGAAGGTAAAATTCCTAAGGAACAAAGGTTTTCTTCCTCATGCTGGAGGCACAACCGCAGTGCAAAGCCTTGGTCAAGAAGGGTTCATCATTCCTTACAGATTTCCTTTGTAATATTGCCAAAGCCAGCTTCAAAGATTTCATAGAAATTATGGTCGGAAGGGACTTTCAGATCATTCAGTCAAACTTCCTGGTACACCACTAGTCAGGAAGCACTAACTAAATTCCTTATAACCACCTAAGGAACTTGGATGCAACAAGTATTTCAGAAGTCCAGAAGACTGGAAATATTCAATATTAGAACAATTTAAATACTAGGGCAACTACAGACAGATGCTTTTAGGCCTAAGGAATTTTAGATGAAATATCATTAGTGAAAGAGTGGAATTGTGGTTCAATAAAGAATTAAGAACAAAAATAAGACTACCATGATACATTATGCTCCCACAGAAATTTGGCCTGATCAGATGAAGTTATTTCTTTTTCCTCTTTTCATAAAATTACTTCTACTTACAAAAGACAGCTGCATTGCTTTATTATACTTTAACTTCTCCAAGATATTCGATTTAGAGTCACATGATATTAGAACAGAAAAGTAGAGGTTACATTGGCTAAAACAGAATTGCAAATATGTCTGAAGTGTAGCTGATAATGAGGAAATATCAAGGTTCCAATTGAGATTCCAGCAGGAGCACTCTTGCTACAATATTATTTTGTATTTACATGAAAAGTCTGAATAGTGTGGTAGAGTTCTTGCTGAAAAAATCTGTCAGGGTTTAGAGATCTGAGGCAAAAAATACTGAAAAGGAGAAATTAGTTTTGCATGGTGATGTGGATCATTTGATTGAATGGTCATGATCTGACAGGGTACATTTTCATACATCTAAATGCCAGGTTTTAAATGGAAAACTGAGGAATACAGTCTCTTCTTAGAGGATGACAGGTTTGTTTTGTAGGAACAAAACAACAACTTAGAGGAGCATTCTGTCATTGTGTATAATTGTCTAAACAGGCAGCCTCAGGGCAAGCTGTGGCAAAAAAAGCTAGTGCAAACCTGGGGTTTGCAAGAAAAGTATCAGTGAGAAATAGGAAAGCCTTCTGCATCCTGTGGGCAGGCTCGTGGTGAGGTGTTAATCTCTAGCCCCACTGCCAGGTGAAAGAGAGGCTTTAAATCCTAGTGGTCCTGCTGGCTGGGCTGCACATTCATGTTGGCTGGAGGAAAGATGCTGTAGCTGGCTTCAGAGCATCTTCCCAAAAATAGCTGACCCCAAGCCCAGGCTCTAGAGCAGGATTGCCCCTAGGGTTGGTACAACAAACCTCGGTAGCCACAGGTGGGGTGTGACACACCTACCTGCACTGCTCAGGAATGCTGTGCACTGCAACAGACCTATCCCTGCAGGCTGAGAAAGGCCTTTGCTCTTTGATCATTTTCATTCACCCTGCAGTGAACAGTAGCAGTAAGTTACAAACAGGGAATGGATTTTGCTGTTCATTTTGCTGACAGGGATTTTTTAGTTACATTAAATTTCAATTATTCTCCAAAAAAGGAACTTGTGGCTGACCTCATGCTTATTCTCATCACAAGAACTAGTTGTGCACTAATTTCTTGTGGGTTTTTATTTTTTTATTATTATTATTATTTAACAGGAATAAGAACTACTATACCTGCTAGGAATTAAAAGTAATATCATAACAAAAAGGCATCTGCTGGAAGAAAAGAATTGTAAATCATTAGGGACATGTGCAACCCAGGCCTCTTTCCTCTCAAGGCTTCATTGGAACAACATGTAGAAAGAAACATCCAATATTTTAGAAGCAACAGGAAAAAAACCCTGTACATCATTGGATTTTTTTTTTTTCCTCTAACAGCATCTTTACTTGCATGTGACCAGATTATTAATCAAAAAACTGGCAATACATAGCTATAAAACTGGGTTTTCAAAGATTCATCACTTTGTCATGCACACAAAGAAATGCACATTTTACGTGTTGGAAAAATGCCCTCAGAAGCAAATAACGCTTATACAAACTCTGAGAAGCCACAATTCTATATCTTGTGCTAATGATGTTTAGCATCTAACAGAAAGCCTGGGGAGGAACTTTAACATGTATTAATAATACTATGCATTTTAGGTAGATATTGAACACCCAGCTCTGGTGTGATGAATGTACACATAAACTTCAAAATTAGTCTTAAAAGCATATAAACCACTTCAGATGTTAAGATTTTCTAAAACCAGCGTGTGTGGGTAATATCACTAAAAGCAGGTATGTTGGATAAAAATGAATGATGTCCCTTTTCCAGTATAAACCCAGGAGTTCATCTTCCAGTGTTGTTTATAAATAGAAGAAAGGCAATTTGCTTAGGATCTGCAGGACGTTTGGGTACTCCATTTAGATAATGACAACATTTTTAACACAGCTATCACTCATTAGGTCAAGAGGTTGTGATTAATCAAGGAGTGTTTTGGTTTCGTCTGATAGACATCTAGTCTCTTTAGTTTACAGTTGAATGAAGATGGCTTCAACAGTTTACAGAATAAGCTGCAATGATGCATTAGACTGAAACTGAGATGGAAGAGAGATGTGTGATCTATTTTAACCGTTCCGTTTGCATTACAGTGTGCTGTGTGTGAATTCATCTAGGCATTGCTAGAGTAAATTAAAATCTGCTGGGAAAGTGTAGAATGCATTACCCAACAGGAATGCACTGGCAGGTTACAGCTACAAGTCTGCTGAATGTTACTAGGTGATATTGTTGGTGTTCGGACTAAAAGAGGAGAGCCTTTTAATAAAAACTGGCTGGTTAGTGGCTGATCAGGAGATGAGAAAACTTGAATCAGAAGGAGTTTTGACAAAAAAGTCTCATTATTAAGTCTCTTTCCATGGCATATTTGGAGAAACCTCCAGACTGAGGTAGTACAGGTCTTGCCACATAAACTGTAGGACGAGGATTCACACTTCTGAGTAATTAACAAAAGAGAAACAAACCTGCAAATGCTTGTTTTGTGTATGAAATGTCTCAAGATACTATAAAACCTCAAGGTCATGGTCTAAGTTTGTCTATCAGCATTTTCCTCTCACCGAGCTCTGATCCAGGTTTCTGGGGTATTGTAGAGGACTTTGCCGTAGCAGCACCTCTCAAGAAGCCAAGAGGAGTTTGTCCCAGGGAAGCAGACTGCTCTCAGTAGGAAATGAGAAGTATAATCAGCTGCCCACATCATCTGTGAATATATATCTTGCACCCACAACCACAAATCACGTCTGCAATCTGCAGTCAGCACTTTTTAAAACCATCGCAACACCTTTGTAAAAAACTTGCCACGGCCCACATCGCATGGAGAGGTTTTTTGTTATCTTTGAATAATCAAGTGAATCAAGTGCTAATTCAGTGTAAAGGTCATAAAGATAATACATAGCATGACAGTTTATTGCTTTTTCATCATATACTTACATTGCTCATTAGAAAAAAAAGTGGGTGAAATCTCTGGAACAATTTTTCTTTTTTAACATATGCACTTTGGAGGCTGCAGCCTGAGGAAGTACTATCACCTTTGTGTTCCCTTTCTCCTGATCACACATACACATACAATCACACACATGCATGCAGGCTTATGAACTTCCTTTCAGATGATGCTGACAGGTTGAAGGCAAAATAGCACCAGGTGAGCAAACAGAGATCCTGCAACACTTCTTATAAAGACAAATCCCACAAATTTCACTCTTCCTCTTTCTCTCCAGGTTATGTAATAATTCTGTGCTAAGCACTGCGCACGTTTTCTTTAATGCTACAACCAATTAAAAATATGAATGCTTGCAAAATACACACACTGGAATCTGTGTGACCTCCAATACTGTTATTGATTGGAGACATCTGAAAAAATACATTAATGACATGCTGTTGTAATTAGAATTACAAATTTCCCTGGTTTAAATTAGACAACATGCACTAAAAAGTCCAGAAGTTGCATATGAATGGATTTATGATCCTAAGATAACTTAACAACTACTTCCACACTTGTCAAAGGCAAGCATTGATTAAGAAAAACCAGTAGGCTCTGATGATCCACACTACCCACAGCCCTCTCCAGACTGAAACACCTTCCTCAGGCACGGAATTCCTCCATGTGATGTTCCCCCTGGCTCTCTCCCCGGGGACACACTTGTCCTGCTTTTGGCATGACTCAACTTCTTGTTGAGTCGACCTTTGCCCCCTTAAATGAAAGGGTTTCATGCCCTGGAAACTGGCTCTCTTAGCAACTTCCACTCAACTAGAACCTTATTCTTCCACAGCAACACCAAAGAAACACAGTAAAATACCTGCTTGAATTATTGAAAAAATAATATACTTGGGGAAAAGGAAATACCAAGCAGACCTAAAGCTCCTAAGCAGGCTACATCAAAGGGTGCATTACACATAGCTGGAGGATTAATGTCCATTTATCTAATTAATGTTTTTACAATTTAGCATGATATTAAAGAGATTTTAGTGAGAACAATACTTTCAGAAAACCACAAATTCTAATCATTAGGCAGCTGCCTTTCCTGATCCTATTATTAAAACCCATATCCTAAGTAATCTCTGAAAAGTCAGTACTTTCAGAATATACCAGGAAGGCAAGATATTATTTTCCTCCTGATTTTCAAAAGAAACCTATGGAGAAAGAAAAAACAATCTATCAAGAGCTGCAATGTTTCCTGAACTAAAGTAAAGGGAAAAAAACCCAAATAAGTGAAATTCTTTAAACAATTAAAGGGAAGGATTTGCACAGGAAAGAACTTCAGTATGCAAAGTGAATAAAAGGAAAACAGGCTAAGAAGACAAAAACAACTGAGACAGCCTATTCAGCCTTGACTTCAAGTTTTTCTAATGTTTGATTAAGTCTGGTTATTGATACTGCAACAATATCCCTAATGATCTCATCATCTACCATTTAATACCGACACCAAAATTTTAGAGAAGGGGTCTGTTCCCTGCTGAACTCAAAACAATGACTGCAAAATACTGAGGAACAAATACAAGTTCAAAAGCAACAACAAGAGAATTTGAGAGTCCTTACATTTCCATGTTGGCTGTAGAGACAGACTCTGTCCTTGCACAATTTCCCTGGCAAATAGGTGTCTGATGCTGTAGTCCACATTAAACAGCAGTCACCCATCAAGGCTCTAACAGGTTGTGGCAAACTTCTCTTCTGCTTGTGGCTGGTAGGAAGGAATAAAACAAATTTCTGTTTATTGTAAAATGTCTTGGAGTGTGGAAAAGGTTCAGAAGTCCTAGCAAAGCATTTGAGGAGAGATCTTTAAAAACATTCAAGTGTCTTATTCCTCTGTGAGCTAATGAGAACCCAGCTTCAAACCCGACCCTTGGCCCCTCTGCACAGTGTTTTTGGCTTTTGCTCTGATCTGGTCTGGCCTGACCATGTGCTTCTCACAAAGTCCTTCACTTCAGAGATGACTTTTCAGCATTATACTCTAAACAAAAACACAGGCTCCTCTTTGTAAAGGGGCTTGGAATTGAAGTTTGGTCCTTTGGTGGAGAAAAGGTATTAAATTTGTGCCTGAAGCCAGACTCCTCTCCAGAGGCCCAAGCAAGGCTGGAGCAGGTGGCACCATTCCCATCCCTTGCAATGAGGGTGTTGGAGCAAGCTGGATGTGAGGGCAGTGGTTCACAACTCCACAGTGGTCTGCTTGAGTTGCGCTTCAAGGACAACAAGGTGTTTATTGCAGTAACTTATCATCATCAGTAGATCAAAAAAAAAAAAAAAATATTTTAAGGGAATATATTAAAATCCCTGTTTTGGTAGTTTGAGCCTTGGAAGTTGTGCCAGCAGCTTGAAGTTCATGAAATTTTAAGTTTAAAACATTTCCTGGCTGTTTTTCTTGACATACTGTTTGTGTCTAGGATGATACCAGAAAGAAGAAAAAGTACACTAGCTCACAAACAGAGAGCTGAGATAAAACAACTCCAGCATCTCCAAAACTTCTAAATGAGGCCCAAAAACCCCTTTACAAATATTAGGGAAATAACCTTTATATCACCAATAATATGGTGAATATCTTATTCGTATTTTATGGAGGGTGAAAACAAATTAGAAAGCAGCTGTCCTTGATTAATTGTTGTGTTTCTCTCCGGCATTAGAGAGAAGTTACCTTTCCCCCCACACTCTATTGTGCACAATGATGCATCACATTCAGCCCAAACCTCAAGTCCTCAAAAAAGAGCCCTCAAGACAGACAGACTGCCCCCATGCTGACCCAAACTGCCCATGACACACTGGGGCAAGATTCAGTCCTGCCTGCACAGAGGACAGAGCCAAAATGACCATTTACTCTCCAGATCTAGGTCTTAGGGGAAAGGCAAACAAAAAGAGCTACCAGTAACACCATTTCTTGCAGTAGTGATCATTTATGTCTTTGACTCATTTCTGGGGAGCAAGGAGCTTGTGTTTGCACAGCCCTTGAGAGACATGGTGTCTGCTATCCTCTTGTTTCTTTTTTCTGCTTTCTTATTTCGTTTTCTCCATTGTCCTTCAGCTGCTCTAAATCAGTGCAAAATGTCATTTGAAGAGTTTTGGGGCATTGCTTTCCACAACAAGCATTGCACAGCTGAGTTAGGACTTACTGTCTGCGCTGCAGAAAAATAAACTGGGCTAAGGTTTCTTCAGTTCAGCAGTAATGGAGTGGGATTTCTTTTAATTTAGTTAAATAATGTTGCTTGACAGAATGAAATCTGATCTCTAAGGTAGAGATTAAAACTGGTGGACATAGTGCAAACTATTTGGGGTTTTTAATTATTCTTCTGGTGAATTATCCTAATTAAATTTGTCAGACAATCGTAGGATATACCAGTTGTGTAGAAACTGAGAATAGCTGGCCATTCATCTCCTGCCTAGTAGCTATTATATTCTCTAGATAAAAATCACATGAACTGGAAAAACAGCATTCAAAATATTGAAGTTGATGCACAATCACTTAATTAACTTTTCCTTAAGCACTTGGAGAAAGATGGAGTAAGTGGAGAAATAGTGTAATTTACAGAGCTTTTGCCAAATGATGCTGTTGGTCACACCCAGTGTTCTACATGAACGCATTTTGCTGGACGAAGAACCTGGCACAAGATACTGTTTGGAAAAGGGAGGCGAGGGAAGACAAGGCAAGGCAATGCAAAGAGCTCTCAAACTTTTTTTCAGTTTGTGTTAACAGATAATTGGCCATCTACTGGACAGAATATTACTTCACCACCCTAATAACTTGGCTGCACATAAAAAATCTTTTTACGCTGCAGCTTGGCTCTGAACCATCAACTTTTTTCTTAATAACAGTAATAAAATGAAAGTCAGTCCACAATTAATTCCCCTCTACAGACTCAGCAACCTAAACCATGTAGTCTCCTTTGGAATTCTGTTAAACTCAGTGGTTTCTGATGGATATTATTTATGCTTCCATGTATGCAAACAGTCACTCATCAAGTTTTTGATAGATACTATTAGGAATTTATATTGTACATGTCTAAGCTTCCATTTCAGACCTTTGTGGTCATATTGAAGAAAGGCTTTTTGACCTTAGAAACTGTCATATGCAATTTCATCCACCAGCTTTAGTTAGCAAATAGCTTTCTCAGTTGAATTTAATTGTTTTCTGCATAATAGCCAAATGTCTGTTACTGATTGAGATACCAGAAAACAAGAAGTAAGACCAGATTAAAAATACTGAATGGTTTTATTCTAGTTAAGTTCCCTGATGGAATGGTTTTGAAAAACAGACATTTTAAAACTTCCAGGAGCACAAATGCTCCACATACGTTTGGGAACTGCTTTTTTCCCCATGCAGGATGCTGAGAACCTTGGCCTGGCCCTCATGACAGTGCCCTGTTGCTCCTCCTGAGCTTCCAAGCGGTATTTGTGGCTCCCAGGGAATGTGTGCTGTCTCTCTCCCCAGCCTGTCTGCAGGAAGGCAATGGGACAAGGCATAACCATGCTGCTGCTGCAGCGCAATCTAGGAAGACCAATTGGAGTCAGATTTGTCTGAGCTCCACCAGGAGACCAAAGGAGTGGCTGGAGAGACCCTCCAGAGGCACTGCAGAGTAAGGGAGGTATAAGTGTAGCTGTCCATGCATGATGTGGCAGTTCTCCATGCTTTCCCAGGGCACCTGTGTTGTGGTTTAAACCCAGAGAGCAGCTAAGCCCCACACAGCCACTCACTCACACTCCCATGGTACGGTAGAGGAGAGGACCGAAAGACTAAAACTGAGAGAACTCATGGGTTGAGAGAAAAATGGTTTAGTAGGCAAAGCAAAAGACACCCATGCAAGCAATCTAAAACAAAGAATTCATTCACCACTTCCCACTGGCAGGCAGGTGTGCAGCTCTCTTCAGGAGAGTAGGGCTCTATCAGGCGTGATGGCCACTTGGAAAGACAAGTGCTATCACTCTGAATGTTCCCTCTCTTCCCTCTCCTTCCCCCAGCTTTATATGCTGTATGGTGTGGAATATCCCTTTGGTCACTGGGGGCAAGATGTCCTGGTGTCCTTTCCCAGCTTCCTGTGCCCCTCCAGCCTCCTCTCTGGTGGGGTGTTATGAGGAGCAGATATGGCCTTGGCTCTGTGTAAGCTCTGCTCAGCAGTAACCAAAACATCTCTGTATTACCAACACAGTTTCCAGCAGAAATCCAAAACACAGTCCCATACTTGCTACTATGGAGAAAATTAAATCTATCCCAGCCAAAAATCAGCTCAACCTGCTTTTACCCCAGCTGATTTAGGTCCAGTGCAAAGGTACTTGCTTGGTGCCTGAAGCCTTAAGAAAGTGAGGAGTGGGTGTTTTTATTGCATTCCTTCCCATAGACATTCCGTGTCAGTCCACCCTCCTTCCCTTCTTAGCTTTCCCTTGTTTTCAATTTCTTTTCAGTGACCAGAGACCCAGCTCCTGGTGTGGTCAGAGCCATGGCAGGAAGGAGAACAACCTTCATGTTCCCAGATATTCCCCTCTCTGTACAGCACAACTGCACTGGCTGGTCATGCTGTTAGATCATATTGCAAATTCATGTCTAATTTGACCCTGAGGTCTCCTCCAGCCCTGCTGCTTTCTAGGATTCTCCCTCCCGTTGGATGTCTGTGTTTCAAATTACGTTTCCCTGGGTGTACTGTGTTACATTTTCCCATGAATGCCATTGTTATTTTCCAGCTCTATATTTTAAATCACGCTACTACATTTTAATTACTACTACATTTATTACCTTGGTTTTCATTGATGCACTCAGCTCCTTCAGATGTATAAGAGTAAGGACTGTGAAAACAGAATTGTGGTACTATCTGTGGCTTCTTTCTTCGCTATTTTAATTGTCCAGCACCTTTTCTCTCCCTCTGTGCTTTACTGAAAGCATTGAAGAAACCCAGGAAATGTCCTCTGTATGGCACAAGCTGCCAGGTTGTACCTTTCCCAACTTCCATTGGTATCTCTTCAGAATCTCTTGCCTTTACAGTCAGTTTTTAATCAATCCCTTGGGCTCATTTAAAACTTCTTGAAGAAGGAGGCCTCAGAAACATCTGCCCGTACTTCAATGAATTTTACACTGTGAAAAGTTGGTTATTTTCTTAGAGTGAATCTATACGGATTTTAGGATATTTTGCTAAGGAGATCCCTTGTGTGATGAGTCATCTGGTTTCCACACATTCCCAACTCAGAGGTGATGTCCCCTGAGGCTTGGAGCCTGATGGAGCAATCAGTTGCAGAGACAACAGCTGAACCTTACCAGGACGGGACACCAGTTTTAGTGAAGTTAAACTCTAGATTGCTGTTGGCTTAGCTGACAATTGCTTTGTCTGCAACTTTTTTGACATTAGGCTTTCTCTCAGTTTTCATTACAAGTGTGATTTAATTTAATATTTATATTTAAATAAGAGTCCACTGTCAAGTTAAGAAAACTGTATTTTCTTTACTCTGAGAGACAGTCCTGAAATATTTGTAAGCCTTTGGGGTTTTTTCCTGACTAATCAGAAGGAAATCTTAGGCTACATCTCCCTTGTCTTCCAAAGGATCAAAATGCTGTGCTACTGAAAGTCATGGTAGAATTACTCCTAATAAAGAAATTCAGAACAGATGTAACATCGTATTCTTAAAACAGAAAAACTAAAGCAGCTTTACAGGACAGAATAAAGTATATGTAATACATTGTAAGGAATTTTAGAAAATTTTGTGAGTGTTATACTGGTAGTAAAAAAGGGAGGGATAAGAACTGAACTACCTTTTTTGCTGCATGTCCTGTGTGCCCACAGCTCACATCAGCCACTCTAGAACCCCACATATTTAGTAGGGTTTTGAATTTTCTGTTTCTGAACAGTTCCTATATCAAACGTGTACAGTCAGGGCAAGCTTCCTGCGGGGTTTCCAGGGCTCTTGGGAGAACTAAAATTGGAAAGAAAATAGATTCACATAGTGCTTTGATTTCACTGTCTCAAGGTGCTTTCGAATTTTATCCCAACTGTTCACAGAATTAGTTCAAATGCTCCTTGCTATGCTTTGAGTCAAATGTTCCCATTGAAAATTCAGCAGGACAGAAAAGTAAATAAAAAGGAATTATTTTGGAAATAAAAGTGCAGACAAAATCATTGATTTCTCAACACCATATTTTGTGAACAATACCTCCATGATGAAATATTTTAAAAAGCCATCCTTTCATCAGATGAGTGCCAAGAAGCTACCAGTTACCTCTTGCTCATGGTACTGCTCAGTCCAGTCCCATTTTAAAGACAACCCCACAGCTGGTGGTGGGATGCTGCTGCACTCTTACTGCTCTATTCTAGTTTTTCCAACACCCAGCAGAGAGAAAGTATTTCAGTGTTCAGACTTTCCTCAGTGTTAAACACAACTGGGAAGACCAGTGGTATAATTGGAGCACTGGTGGCAGTATTTATCAATGTATAATCATCTGTAGTCAGGTCCAAATCTCATAATGCATAAAGGCATCAGAGGGCACTGGTTTTGCTTTTCCCAAGAGTCAAATGTTTTGTTCCTAAAGCAANCACTCATCTGAAGGAAAGCACACCAACTTGCTGAAAGCACTGTCTGTGCCGAGCGGAGAAACACCAACAGGAAACAATTGGCTGCATTGATCCTCACTGTTGGTTTTTGAAGTAAAATTGCAGAGAGTTTCTTCCTCTGACTTTACTTCTCATCTTCGCAACAACCTAGACATGCTTTAAACATAATCTGTGCACAGAACAGGGTTAAAATATAAAATATCACAAACCCAAATCCCTACACTGAGAGACCAGGGACCTGGGGAGAGAAACTGCTAAATGCCTCTTGTCAGTCTAGAAACTATTCCACAGCTAAACCTGCTCATTTCAGAGATTTATTTTGCTAGAAAGGATTTTAATCTTCACATTTCAGTTCCTCAGAGGAGGCAAAAATCTTCCAAGTGCAGAGTCTGCAGCAGCGGTGAATCAACTATTGTAATACGCTGCCTCTTAAAATACTTCAGGGTAGTCAGGCATTAGGAAGGCTCCTATTTTGTGTGAACTGATCAAATACAGATGTTGCCAAAGAGTTGACCTTATTGACCGTGACTTAACTAGAGATTGAATGGCAGACAGACGGTCAGTAGTAGGGTGAAACCATGTTTTGGCGGTAGGGTGTAAATGTATATACAGTTTACAGGATGTGAATGACACCAAGCAAACATCTGTTCTATTGATAAATACTTGTTTTACTTCCAAAAATTTTTATCCCAGGGAAACGTTATGTGTGTGTGTATGTATATATATATATATATATATATATATATATAAAAAACACATTCTGCCCAATATTGTTAGGTGTCTTGTGTGCATGTCGTGGTCCTGGAAAATCCTTGAAATAGAAAAATATTAAAAATGGTACTAACTTTTCTTTCTTCCTGCAGTATCAGATTTCATATAAAACTCATCAGCTGAGCTGAGTATTAGTCTTGATCAATGGCAGGAAACCAGGGGATCAAATGTTAATAAATCAGAAACAGATACCTCCGCTTGAGCAGAGATATATCACCAACCTGAAAAATAGGGCAAATTATTTGACAAATTTTATATGCATATAACTAGNAGTAAATAAAAAGGAATTATTTTGGAAATAAAAGTGCAGACAAAATCATTGATTTCTCAACACCATATTTTGTGAACAATACCTCCATGATGAAATATTTTAAAAAGCCATCCTTTCATCAGATGAGTGCCAAGAAGCTACCAGTTACCTCTTGCTCATGGTACTGCTCAGTCCAGTCCCATTTTAAAGACAACCCCACAGCTGGTGGTGGGATGCTGCTGCACTCTTACTGCTCTATTCTAGTTTTTCCAACACCCAGCAGAGAGAAAGTATTTCAGTGTTCAGACTTTCCTCAGTGTTGAATACAACTGGGAAGACCAGTGGTATAATTGGAGCACTGGTGGCAGTATTTATCAATGTATAATCATCTGTAGTCAGGTCCAAATCTCATAATGCATAAAGGCATCAGAGGGCACTGGTTTTGCTTTTCCCAAGAGTCAAATGTTTTGTTCCTAAAGCAAACATTAAAAAAAAAAAAAAAAGAAGAAGAAAAAAAGAGAGAGACCACATCCCATGATCCCATTCCCACAGGCCAGATTTTATTCTCATTTGCTCTAAAACTAGGAACATCAATAAAGTGGCACCAGTCCGACTGTGCTTAGAATCAAATTTCTAACCTTGTACTTTCAGATAGCTCACAGCCTTGAAATAATGCAGTGGTAACATCAGTTTAAATCCTGCCTCACTCAATTTTGCCAGACTATTTTCCATCACCTTCAGTGGGGCCAGGATTCCACACAGAATATTTTGCTTTCTTTAGGGGAAGAATTTGCATTCACTCATCTGAAGGAAAGCACACCAACTTGCTGAAAGCACTGTCTGTGCCGAGCGGAGAAACACCAACAGGAAACAATTGGCTGCATTGATCCTCACTGTTGGTTTTTGAAGTAAAATTGCAGAGAGTTTCTTCCTCTGACTTTACTTCTCATCTTCGCAACAACCTAGACATGCTTTAAACATAATCTGTGCACAGAACAGGGTTAAAATATAAAATATCACAAACCCAAATCCCTACACTGAGAGACCAGGGACCTGGGGAGAGAAACTGCTAAATGCCTCTTGTCAGTCTAGAAACTATTCCACAGCTAAACCTGCTCATTTCAGAGATTTATTTTGCTAGAAAGGATTTTAATCTTCACATTTCAGTTCCTCAGAGGAGGCAAAAATCTTCCAAGTGCAGAGTCTGCAGCAGCGGTGAATCAACTATTGTAATACGCTGCCTCTTAAAATACTTCAGGGTAGTCAGGCATTAGGAAGGCTCCTATTTTGTGTGAACTGATCAAATACAGATGTTGCCAAAGAGTTGACCTTATTGACCGTGACTTAACTAGAGATTGAATGGCAGACAGACGGTCAGTAGTAGGGTGAAACCATGTTTTGGCGGTAGGGTGTAAATGTATATACAGTTTACAGGATGTGAATGACACCAAGCAAACATCTGTTCTATTGATAAATACTTGTTTTACTTCCAAAAATTTTTATCCCAGGGAAACGTTATGTGTGTGTGTATGTATATATATATA
>VYXD01013152.1:6747-48942 GCA_013397195.1 Hylia prasina | reverse complement strand
GCTTGAGCAGAGATATATCACCAACCTGAAAAATAGGGCAAATTATTTGACAAATTTTATATGCATATAACTAGAGGGAAAAAAAAAAAAAGTTTTTCATAGGATTCTTTGAAAGCTGAAACAAAGGGCAAATGTGGAGAAAAAGTAACCTAATGTGGTAATAAACATAGAACATGATGTCAAAGAGTCCTAAAACCATCTTTGTTTTCTTTTGGATTGACATAATAATAAAAAAGATTAAATGAAAATGCTTTTGCTAATACAAAACCAACATATTTCTATTTGCAAATTAGCTCTGTCCTACCGCTATGTGCTCCTCAGGTGAGGGTTGTGAAGCAACAGACTAGACCTGGTTTAGTGTGTCGTTACCTTTTCTCAAGAGCTAAATAGTAACATCACAACTATAGCAAAAAATGTACACCAAGTCTGAAGTGCTCAGAGAGACACAGTGCTCCCAGTGTCTTGGAAACTTGTAAAGGCACAAGGACCAGCTGTAATTTTAATGTTTTTAAGGTGTGATGCTTAACTCTGTTAGCTCCAAGTCCCTTATATTAATTTCAGACAAGTACCCTTGGAGTGTGGTCTTCTCTTCAAATTGAAACTATTTGCTCCTGTGCATAGCCTACTAAATTTAATTAGAAAATCCTGGTAGGCCAGCAGGACAAAATTTCTCTTCCTTCCTATTTTTCCTTTCCACAATATATCACCTAGAGTAATTAGGACCGGCGAGGGATCATCTTCACTGGATTAACCTTAACTAAATTGTATGCATTCAACATGTGCTCTTTTGATTAACTTGAGCCTGGACTGCTGCCTGTGGTACACCCACCTTGTAATTCTACACACTTAATTAATTTCAGATGAACCGCAAAAAGGATATGCTGAATTCTCCAATTAATAAGCTGATATTAGTTAATGTATTTTAGCTTAACTTTTAATTGTCTTCCTGTGTAGGGATAGGAAAAACAGAAAATAGGAGAGGGGTGGAAGGGAACAAGCTTTGCCAACAAGCTTGTAACGACTTTTCAGGGCCTGATCCTGCAGCAGTCTAAGCAGATAACTTTCCTCCCGACCAGGAGAGGAATTTTGGCAAAAGGATCAGTCCCTACATTTAAAGTATAAAATGCAATAGGCAGGAACAGGATTTTTTTTTTTCTCTTTCAAAATGATAAATAACCATTATTTAAAACCTCCTCACCTTAACTCAGTTTTCCATATGGTTTCACTCATGCGTGGGTTTTCCTCCTTATTAAAAAAAAATACTATAATGTCACTGGCTGTAGGCCCAATCCTCCAGGCCTTAGTCCCACAGGCTAAGGCTATTTTTCTCTTCCCTACTGTCATGGGGAGCTGCCTAACAGCCCCATCCTAGATGCATTTGCCCAGATAAGTAACTTTGCTTTTGAAGCTAGCCCTTGTGAATTCAACAGTATTTATCAGAGGAATTGAATTACTCATGTAGAAAAATATTTGCAGGAATAGATTCTAAAAATGCTCCTGGAAACACAAAGAAACATGCAAAGAAAGACACGAGGGAAAGACTTCTTCCTAGTTCTTTCTGAACATAATTAATTCAGTTGCTAATTAGTAAGCAGGGCTTAATCTTCTCTGAGCAAATTGCAGTGAATTCTCAGTTTCTTGTTTTTAACGTGTAACTCTGCTGAAATTTCTCTCCAACACTGGTATGTGTGGTTTCAGTAAAATTGATAGGATTAAAGTGAAATCTGCATAAAAGTACTTTGCTGAAATGAAGATTGGCTGTTCAGTTTCTTACAGGACTGAGTGAATTTTGAGTAAGAGCAAAATAAAGTTCACAGAAAAACAAGATATATACAGTCAGATGTGGTTTTTAAATTAATTCTGTCTCTGTAAAATCATTCACTGTTTTTCCTCTCCAGAAATCAATATTCTAACAAATGCTGCCAGAAAAATACAACAAATATTAGCTACATAATTCTATTGGAGATATTTCTAGGGTAGATATCAACAAGCTGTTTGTGCATGATTTATATTGACTGCCAGTACTTGGTTTTTCTACTAGTAAGAGTAAAAACAAATAGCTGTAAGCAAGAAGATGGCTTAGCAAGACTTTTTGTTTCCAAATTACTGTTTGATTACTTCATCAAGTCATCAAGTGGTATTTTAACATTTGTCTGCTATTAAGAAATAGTAAATTATTTGCTGATTGTTTGATTGATACTCTTTCAAAAATCACAGGAAATTTATTAGGTAGGAACATTATATAAAAATTTTCAAACATCTAAATAGTTAATGAGCTTTTTTCTCTCTGCAAAAGGGGCTTTGACACCTTAATCACCTCAGTAATCTCCCAATTCTTGTGGATACCTTTGACAGCTTTACCTCCCACCTGTAATTCTTTAAAAAGAAATCGGAGAAAACAGCTTGAATAGCAAAATCCCTTATGAGAAGGGAGGTAGTAATGATAGAAAGTCTTTAAGTAAAGTTGTCAGTATTTTGGGTCATTTTAAACTATGGAACATGGAATTCCTACTAAATTTCCACCATATTTCTTTTGAAATTCAAATTTGAATTTTCTTTAACTTCATTTTCTTTAAAATTAAGTTAAAGAAAAAAAAAAGCTTACGTTTTTAAGTGTCTGTTTACAAACACTTGGAAAGATTCAAAGAATGCTCATGATACAGAAAAAAGCAACTGAGAGGGCAGAAAATAAAGGGTTGCTTAATACTGACTTACCTTGTAGCCAGTCAGTGTGCGAGGTCTTCTGGCCCAATACATTGTTTTTATTAGTGTCAGGTACTTGATTTAAAGGGAGACCTCATCACCTTCCAGGGAGATATTTTTCCTGGAGTATATGCACGTATCTATTTATCTATTGAGTGTGAGTGTGTATATACACACACCTAGCAGCAGGCCTGGTTAGTGTCGGCTTGACTGAGAGAGGATGTTAGTAATTACTATTTCTCTAAACACTACTTTAGCACAGTTTAGTGTATCAGCTGGCTTCTGCTGCCAGAGTACCCATGCTGCCTACTGGAAGTGGCTGTAAAGCCAAGAGCCGCAGTAAGAGCCATTTCCATCTCCAAGGAACTCAGTGGATTTTCCTGTTGATTCCTGAGAATGGGATTGTGCTTAGCCGTGTTTCAGGGTGTCCGTGGCCAGCAGGGACCATCTTTGGGCAGTGTTGTGTGAGAAAGCCCAGGACTGGTGCAGGGCACAGGCTGGGTGCTGGTGTGTGCCAGATGGGAGAGACTGGAGCCTTACCCACACCGCTTATACCCACTGAGCCAGAACACTTGGTCACAGAGGAGAAATTAGGCTTTGGCTGACGCTGAAAACAGCACTAACAGCAGTTCTGTAGGACCTGGAACTTTCCCCACACCTGCACAGGAATGCTTTTGCAATGGCTTTTCTCCGGTTTCCCATTCCTTCCTTGTGAATGTGTTTTCCAAGGATCACCCTGGAAGCGCAAGTTGAGAGCTGTTAATCTAGCAACTGATGCTGTAAACTCTTACACAACTATTTTTCCCTTTTGCAGGCAACATTTCTGCTGTTTTACAAACAGATCAAGTGAAGTTCTCTTGAATCAACACTAAGACAAAAAACAGCCTGTGTGCATTAGCAGTAGAATGAGTCCATATTAAGAAGAGCTTCTGGTCTTATATTTTGTGAGCCCAGTAAATCAAGAGCATTAAGGAAAAATAGAACATTGCCGTTTCATGCAGGTCTGCAATGCAGAAATTTTCTCATGCAACATTAACTGAGAAAAAAATAAGTAAATTTTCCCCCTCACATTTATTATTTAACAGATCACTTTTGAATCTCTCTCAGCTCCAAAGAGCTCCTTGAAACAACTGGTTTGGGGTTTTTGTTTTGTTTCATGTTGTGAGGTTTTTTTCAAATATTTGTGTGGTCTCTATAGTACCTTTCCCATGAAAAGGTAAAGCTTGCCTGGTGATGTGTTACACAACACTCCCTTTTCCCATGTTCTCTATGTGTAGTGATTTTCTAAAACACCTCTTGAAACTCTTCTTTATGTGCTTGAGAGGCTTCCATAGTATATCACAAGCTGGAATGTTATTAATGTTTAATTTTTACCTTGAAGTATTCTTACATCAAATCATTAATCTCTATTGTTCAGTTTTGACTACAGCATCATTAAACAGTCTATTAAGTAAAAAAGAGACCTAGGGAATTTATAAAAAGGCACAGTATTTTTCTGATGACAGCTTCCTGGTGGTCCATCATATATAAAACCAGCTATTAGTAATATGTTTCAAACTGGCACCATAACACATATTTCATAGTTGTTAAATGTAATTGTATAAATAGCTACTGACTGTATTTGGACAGTTTTAAAAAAGTGAACATGTAATATATCACCCCATGAAAAATATTCATGGAACATCCTCAACAACCACAGCTAGGAGACAACCTTCATTTTTTGTCAATAGTATCTACAGCAATTAGCTCTGATATTGAGCAAAATTAGAACTTGATCCTTCAAGCATTTATACACATGAATAGTCCCACAGGGACCAATCAATATCCTCTGCAGCCATGGAAATGCATATGGTCAATCACAAGTATACATTTTTCAGGAATAGGGTGTTTTTTCTAACAGTGAGCCATTTTAAGAGTTCAGTCCCACTTTCTCTAAATATTGGTAAAACAATCCATGTTAGTCAGTGTAGGCTTTTGGGTAAATGCAAAATAAATTCTGAAAACAGTAAACATGTTTCTGCTTTTAGTGCAGTGACTGCTCTTAATACTAAACCCTCTGCTTGACATGAATAACCACCCAGCAGGGTGATACAGAACACAGGATAACTCAGGCATAAAGTGCTTTTTCTGCAGCCTACATGGTTCTTTCAACATTGACGTGCACTCTGCATACTTTCAGCTGTTTTCTTACAAGTGAAGGTAATGCCTTGGTTAGGTGCAGTGTATTCTTGCACTGGCAAGAGCCAGTGCCATGCAGTGCCTTTTGCAGCAGATATTTCTAAGCTGTAATACAATTGGTACTATTTGTTGAATAACTTCCACCAAAGGTAGAAGAAAGATAAAGCTGCTGCTTTCAATTATGCAATCAAGAATGTAAAAAAGCAAAGCTGTAGATCTCATATGGAAATAATTATATTTGATAAACTGTGTCAAACAACAATAGTGTTTGTGCTAATCACATTTTAGAAGGCTGCTATTGTAGTTGATTCTGCTACAAAATGGAAAACAGTGAATTATTATATCCGCTGACCTATCCCAAACCGTCCTGCTTAATCAACTCAGTTCTAAATCATTGTTGGCTTAGACAGTAACCCAATATGCTAGTTCCACCAGATTCTCTGCCTTCACTATTTGAGAAATCAGTACTGAAGCTAAATCAGACCCCTACTAAGAACTCTGCATTAATGACAACCTGACACCCACCCTGCTATCAAACGTCATGGATTGCTTTAAATTCATCTGTTGCATTCACAATGGATTATAAAGATCAAAGCTACAGCTTTTGGGCCAATTACAGTAATGAGACTCCCTCTTCATGGATGTTTCTACTCTCTGTGGCAGGTAGGGGCTGAGAACTTCCAGCTCTGGATGCTGTTGAGAACAGAGATGCTGAAAATGTTTCGATCACAGCACCACATCAGCTGAACTGTCTCCCCTCCCTCCTTCCCCTAGGAGACTTTTCTCCCTGGCCCTGCCCTCCTCCAGTGAGGATCCCCAACCCTGCCTACTTAACCAAAAGGGATGCCCATCCTGCCCACCTGCCCTTCCTGGCCCTTCCTGGCTCTTCCTGGCTGTGCCATTGCCAGCTCCAGAGCAGAAGGCACAGCCACCTCCCCTGCCCTGGCAGGGACAGGCAGCACGCGTACAAGCACCATGAATAGTCAGTGTGGTGTGGGCTCCAAAGCCCTTGCAAATGTCACCAATAATCTCTAAATCAGGGCAGCATAGAGAACAGCCTGGCTACAAAGCCAGCAAAGAACAAACATGTTTAAATATCAGTAGGAAATCTGCTGCATAATTGCTCATGGAAATTGACAGCTAGTGAATTAATCAACATGAATCTACTACTAAGCACGAAGTAACAATCAGATGATCTTCATAAATTACAAGACAATATTTCTCTCTCTCATTGCTTCTCCTTGAATGACTGTTTGAGATAGCATGAAACTCTTTGTCTGTTATCCTAATTAGATCCTCCAATCTTATAAAAAATACTACTTCTGAGATAAAGTCGTGTGTATAACATAAAACCATGCATTTTTGTCCAGTACAGATAATCACCAAAAGTTATACTTTGTAAAGTCATTAAAAAACATTCATGGAAGATTAAAACTAGAAGATATTAATAGTTCAAGATACCAAAATATCACATCTTTTCAGTTAGCTATTAAAAAAAGAAAAAAAAAAGTGTCTCAACATAATAATTTTAACTCACATTCTTATTTTCCAGAAGTTTTGGTTTTGTTTTTTTCCATTACCATTTCCTATAAACAGATATATTATAAGTAACATACTTACACTTCAGGAATGTCTTCATTTTTATCCTGGCATTCACATCTGTCCCTGTTTAATGCTCTGCTGGTGGTCTGGCTCCATGGTATGCCCACTGCAGTGTTCATCTTAAACAATATTTACATTGATTAGGGACCCCAGTGCACTAGAGGCACTTACTAGAAAATGAACACAATACCCTGGGATAACAGCAAACATCTAAATGTCTTTTTTTCTGACTTATTTTTGAACTTTTCTTTGAATTTATTGTTTAAGTGTATAAACAGTGTCAAAATGGAAAGTTGGTGGAGAAGGACACTGTGTGAATGGATATGATAAAAATCTGTGTGGAAAATGTGCACTTGATAAACATGTAAGGAATGGACCCAGTGATGCATTTTTTATTCAAGTTATAGTAATATGTGTTGCAAATCTGAACATTTTCTTCTATGTGTATGTCCACTAAAATTCTTTCCTGACACTAAAATCTTATAAGCTTAGTAACATAAAACTGGAGTAGGAAAGCATATTTGTAAAAAACCCCAACAAACCTATGGCAGGATTCAGTATTTTGCCTTACATCACATAACACGTTAGTGGAAAAACCAAAGTTGAAACCTACATTTTGTTCTGAATGTGAAGAGTACCATAGAGATATAAAGGTCTTTTCAGATTGAGAGCCTGAGCTGCCAAATTTGGCAATGTTCCATCTGAGCCGTACTATGGAAAGCCATGACAAAGCTCTTGTGGAAGCAGGCTGAAAAAAATCAGAGAGTGGCTTGGGCAAATTGCTTAAAGCAGTTTTAGTATGGGACCCCAGACCTCCAACTGGCATAATATTCATCAGGCCA
This sequence comes from Hylia prasina, assembly GCA_013397195.1. Taxonomy (NCBI): domain Eukaryota; kingdom Metazoa; phylum Chordata; class Aves; order Passeriformes; family Sylviidae; genus Hylia; species Hylia prasina. The sequence goes on along the minus strand of VYXD01013152.1, from coordinate 41,617 downwards.
CTGAAGAATAGGGAGCACAGACCTAGTGAGGAGCAACTGCACAGACTAAGAGGATGCTTGCTATTTTTGGTCTCCCAAAAATCTAGAATTTTCATATCTGCCAACAGAAAAATTTAAATGTTACTGTGTGGGAGCACTATTTGGGTGTTCAGAAGCACTTGGAACATAAGCAGAGTAACAATCTGCAAGGAGTCAGGGAAAAGGGATGTCAAATAAGGGAGTGTTGTGAAGCTCAGAATTGGTCAGTGGGTTTTCTCTCCTCTACCTTCAGCTTATTCTGTCTCCAGTTGCATCCTGCAAGGAGAAAGTAAGCTGGAAGAGAGAACGACAAGGATCGTATATGTCTTCATGTTCCAGATTGCTGAGGGGCTTCATGCTCATACTGAAGAGGCCAGTCCTGAGAGCAGCCACTTCTCTGGGACCTCACGGGTCAGAATAGTGTGTGGTCTGAGAGGAAAGGCTGAAGCTTTGAAGTGCAAGCCCCTCACACCAACCTGAGCTCAAGGAGAGCATGTGTCCTCAGTGTGCCCTGCCACAGGTGTCAGAGAGCTCCACCAACTTTAAAGTGGACAGGGTACTAATGATGGATTAGGAGGAGCTAACCCATCATTGTAATTGGGGTATCACACCTGAGAGATGCTGGTGATACCTAAAAGCCTTAGCAAAGTCTGTCTTCTTCCTCTGGCTCAGAATAGCAGTTTCTGTCTTTCTGTGAAAATTACTGGTGCAGTTGATGTTCCACAGAATTTTGCCCCCATTAAGAGAGGCATTCTCTTTCCAGCTTTCTCCTTGGTTCAGAAGGGTTTTGAGGTGACCAGAAAAGATGTTGTGAAAATTCTTAGCTGAGAACCTCGATAGCAGGAAACACACAGTCCTTTCTTAAGACAGCTTACAAATTTACTTTTATGCATACAAACTATTTGTGTGTATGCTTATACCTGTTCAAATCTGCACAAAAGCTGATCAATATATCTATCTTAGCAAACCTCTTGTGCTGATTTGTTAGCTGAAGAGTAACATGCCTTCTGCTCTTCTTTACTAAAATGTTGCTGCTGATGATGGAGAGGGAGATAATGTATTTTCAGCAAAAGATGGGGAAGCATCCCCCTGAAAAATATCCTTTTGAATCAAATTATGCTCTTGTATTTTTTAATCTCTAAACCCTGTACATAGCACATGAATGATCCCAGAAGATTGGGGATGGGAAAGAGCAGTCATTAAATGCTGGGAACCAAAAGGAAGTTTACAGGTACAAAATGTCACTTTACTGCAGCATATGAGTAAAAAACCTTCTGTCTGAAAAAGTGATTGATTCTGACATATGTGGAGTAAGTATAAGCAAATAAAAAGTGATCCCTCTAAATCTTGTTTTGCAACATGTGTAAAATAATGCAAGCTATATATTTAAGATGCAACCCAAATTAAATATGGTTGTGTTCAATCTGCCTGTGAAATGAGATCTACTGCTACTTTCTTATGTCACAGAAATTCCCTAGGACTGTTTTATGAACTCCTTCTAGTTTATTTTTAATATTAGAAGATGGAAAAAGGCCCCTTTCTGTTCTGCTCTCTACCAGTGAGTCATGGGTCCCTTGCTGCTCCGAGAGGAAAGTTGTTTTAGTAATTCTGGAAATAAACTTACTGCTGAATCAGCATCACAACAGAAAATGACAAGTTTCAAATTAAGAAATACATTAGAAATAAGAAATAATGGTGTTACCTCTCAGCCTCCCCTGTTAGAACTTGCTGGTGCATCAGGAGCTGATTTAGCAAGTGCCATATGTGCTGGACATGAGAAAGGTATACTGGCAGGACAAAAAATCAGGTTCATTTAGTGGGAAAGAGGATAAAAGAAATCGAGGTAAAATGCAGGGTAAAGTTGGAAGCAGCCCTAAATATTTTACTGACTGCGGCACTCCATCCTGAAATGCTTAAATGCATCCCTAAAGCAGATCAATATGAAGAGATTTTTGCTTTCAGTTTTCTCTGCTAGGGGTTTTCAAATAAGCAATTTTAATACCATTTCTAACTCAGTGTATACTTACAGATAAACCACTGGGATTTTGCTACTCTGTTTATCTGGGATTCTAGATTTTACGGAGAAAATAATTGGAAACAAAACATTTTCAGGCAATCAGTCTACTCTTTCTGATTTGCTAAACATGTCCATATGTAGTTATTGCTTGTATTTGGAAGATTGGTAGCAGTTTTAGAGGAGAAATATGCTAAACAGCAAATTCAAGTAGTCATTTGGCAATCACAGGGGGAAGCCTTTGTCATTTGTTTTGGTAAAGGGAACCCAGGAATTTAATGCTACTTATACCTTAATATTGGACTACATTTTAAATGGCACAATTTTAGTCTGTTAGAGTAATACAATTAATTTTTCAAACAGTACCCAATACCTTGCTGTGGAGGAGAAAACTGCTGCATCCTTCCCCTCTGCACCTTTGGACCTGATTCTGCTCTGTCAATTGTCCACAGATCACCTTGGAAGCCGCCGCTGCCACGGCATCAACCCTCTGTGCCCTATGAAATCTGAAAGTGCTTTTGCCAGTGGCTTGCCTTGACAAAATTCAAAGGCTGGCAAAACAAATATGAATCCTAAGATTGATTTCAATTTAATCTGAATTTGAGTAATTAAAAAAAAAAGTAGTCTCTGATGGGCAGAATTTCTTGAAATATTGCAGTTCTCTGGTTATAATTGGTGTTTTAACCCAGCGAAATGCTCCATGAAGTCCCTCCTGACTGTACAGAAGCTCATGACTGGAATCTTTCACTGTCTATATTTGTTTCTTTTTTGTCTTTAGATATCTCACTAAAGAGCAGACCTGAGGCTTACTGAAGTCCTCTACAAATACATAAATATTTCCCACTAGTAATAACATGGTAATAAATATTGAAATTACTTTACATTAAAAGTGTCACTGTGACTTAAGCTACAAAATTTTTGCAGGGGAGAAAATATTAGTACTAAATAATGTGCTTGCTAAATAATTTTACACAAAGAGTATTCAAGATTATAGCTTAAAAAACTCAACATTAATATTCCCTGGGACTTTTTACTGGCAAGTGTCACTATGAAAGATAATGAAAAAACTTACTGTAAAACCTCTGAATCCTTTTTGTTTTCTTTCCTTCTTGCTTGCTGTAGCATGAATATGTGCTGAAAAGTCAGAATTGTGCAGAAGAAAAATATTCCAAGACACTGTAAATGCGCCTTTCCCTTTCTCTCAGCCCGAGGGAACTCTGACTATTTCAATAATCGGTGCGAACTTTTTGGTTATGATTTCTGTTTCCTTTCTCTGTTTCTCCCTCCCTCTCAATTTTTTTCCACCATCGTATGAGTGTTTTCTCAATAAAGGGAGTAGAAGAGCTGCGTGACAGCATTTATTGAAAGAAAATACAAAATCTGTATTAAAATGAGAGAGAGTTTAAAAAGAAAATATGAGGAGAGAATTACAGTCTTAAGAGAGGGGCGGAAAGATGGCAAATACTACAGGAGAGCAAATTATAAATACTGAGCTTTTGCTCAGCATGAAAAGCAGCACCTATAGAGAACAAATTCCATGCATTCTGCCTTCATCCCAGCTTCACTGGGGATCAGTGCTCTGACTGGAATAACTGTGAATTATCGTCAGTATAATGGAATCCTGCAATTTACCAAAAGGAGCAGGAAAAATGGACTTTCGCTAGAACTTTCATACTTTTCACTCAACCTTCACTAGTCAGACATATGGACTATGTTAGCACTTCGGGTTACTGGCCCAAAGTCAACATTGAAAATTAATTTCCCAGAAATACAGAAATTGCCATTTTTCACACCTTAGGTAAGGAAGGCCAAAACAAGTAAAGCTAAAAGTATTCAAATGCTAGTTTTGAATCAGTTGATTTCCTCTGAAATAGCCGCTCTACCAGGATGGCAGAAATTTTTGTATACAGAGGCATGTGACCTATCACAAACCTGGTTATAATTATGGATTTCAAAACAGTATCTAATAAGCTGAGACCCAGACAGCAGTGCACAGCAGTGGAACACGTCCAGTATTCATTAAAGATGTCCAATCTAGAAGTCCAGGGTTTAAAGACAGTTTTCAGACACAATTTTCCCACTTGTCTCAGGAATAAGGTAGAATAGCAAAAACAGAGGTAATAAAATGTGGTCAACCTCAATGACTTGGCATGCATTCCTGGCAACAGCAAAATAGAGAGACCACAGCTTAGCTCTGAGAGTGAACTTGCAACACCCTGAATTTTGCATCCTTTTTTTTCCCTGTGGCTGTTTTTGTTGGACCAAAAAAATTATCCATTTGCCCATATTTTCAAAGATGACACACCAAAACCTCATCTACCATAAAAAACACACATAAATGCACCACTGTCTCTGGAAAATAGCACATTTCTCTCTGGGAATTATTTTGATGCACCAATTATCACAAAAACTGGAAAGACATATTGATATGCACTAAAGATGGAAGAAGAATTATGGCATGGAAGGATGAAATTATGATCCTTTACTTGGCTTTTCTGTTATGGGTTTTGGGCCCATATGAGAACACCTCTGGTTAGGTTGCCTGCAGTGTCTGAACCTGTAAACCCTGGATTTAAAATAAGGCTCTTGGAGGTAAAAGGTGAAGCCTATTAGTAAAGAGACAGAGCAGATTTGTAAAATTCCATATCTGCTATTGCCACAAAGGGGGAACATGTCCCAGTGGCAGAGTGGGAAATATCCGGATTAACTATCCAGCCTATGGTTGCCAAAATGAGAACCAAAAGTGCAGTGTGTGAGTACATCCATACATAATCATCCAGATGAGCTTTTACCTTTGGGTTTCATATTTGTAATAACTTGCCCAAATGTCAGTATAATTTACAGTAATAAAGCCATGTGCATTTGCTATTATATAGTCTTTTAAAAAAAAAAAAGGCATCTTGGACACATGACAGTGGTAAACATTACCTCCAAATGGTGCTTATTTTTAGGGATAAGACCCTCTTGTTCAGGCATTTTCTGATGAAAGGGCCTTTTGCAGATGTACCTCTCATTGAAAAATACCCCGTTTGCTGCCTGTGAGTAAACCGAGACTGACTGTTTAGGAGACTGATGTACCTCTATTACAAATCCACAGTGCAAGAAACACTAAGGAAATTGTGACTTTAAAAGAACTAGTTTCATTGTTTGGCTTCAGCACAGTGCGAGAGGGATGCAGAGGGTGAAATCTCTGGATCATATACCAAAATAAACATTTCAAATCTAATATACATACAGAGAGAATTGTTAAAGTGTAACATTCCCTACCCTAATATAAATTTTGGTACAACTTAATCTGTTAGAAAGAAAAAAAATAATCACCACATTTATAACATATCTCTTACATTGATTAGAAATATTTCTCTGGACCGAGCAATTTCTGGCTTCTGAAGGTGCACATTCTGAACCATGCCCAGAGCCAGGACTGTAGGTCAATATGTACCAGTCCTGTGACATGATGGTCTTTCTCTTATGCTTGAAGACCAGAGGCCTTTTCCAGTCAAGCGCAGCACAGAATTGAGAGCAGAGTCCACGATGATGTGTAGGTGCTGAGAGAACCACTCAGCACCTCGAGAGGTCAAATTGCAACGCCCTGCAACCAGCACAGCAGGGTGCAACACAGAAAAAAAAAAAAAAAAAAAAAAAAAAGAGGTGACTCGCTTTCACTGAAGTTTAGACATGTCAAGGAACTCAAGCCTTTTGGGCCCTCACTAAGCTACCGTGGCAATATCTTGAAATTTTCCCTCAAAAGCAGATCAGAATTTTAGTCAGGTCTCCGGAGCAAAGTATGAAATCCGTTAAAGTAAACAGCTTCGCATTTCCCTCTGTTTCACAACAGCTTCCTTCTTCTTGTGCTGGAGTCCTGGGGACCCAGGGACAACTGGGGCCGTCTGCCTCCCTCTGCGTGCCTGTCCAGCTCTGCCCTTGCATGGCAAAGGTCCATGGGGATTTGGCAATTTGCTCGCTCTGACAAGATGAATATCTCAATTACAAATTCTCACCAAGCAGCTAGAGACCTTTGGGTTTTTTTTTGTTTCTTGGCGTATGCTGAAGGAAATTTAAGGAAAGAAGATATTGAGAAAGGGAGACATGAAGGCAGACCAATACTTGCAGTTATCAGGCAGGGCTTTGTTGCTGAAATAATCCCCACTTTTAAAGTGCATAGCTTGTATTTTAACAGCCAGTGAGGTCTTCCTCAAAATGAAAGAAAAACTCCGGAGTGTCTTCCAGAAAATTTGCTTTTGCTGTCCCTCACCTATGATCTCCTGAGCTAATTCTCATCAGAGGTAACAGCAGCCTGCCCTTTTTATTCTTCCAGCTCCTCTGGCATCTGGTCCTTTCCCCCACTGCTGATATACAAGACTGAACTAGTGCATGAAAAGACAGGGTGTTTGCTTTCAAACAGTAAGGAAAAAGGACAGAGTCCATATGGGGTACGAATTTAACCATGGGTTCCTTGTATGAGTAAGTGTGACTATGTACCACCCAAATTTCGCCTTGAAAATATGGTACGGATGGAGGCTGCTGAATACATTCACTCTTGAAATGAATTTAAGCAACACTGTGCTAAAGGGCAAGGAGTGCTTCATTTCAGAGGGAGGTCAGGCTCTCCTGCTATCCCGAGATGTCATAAGGAACGACTAAAAATAACTGCCAGGAGTGGATTCCTTGTTTGCTGCGTACCAATTAAGTGGGACTCGGCACGGCTCAGGTCACGTGTAGGTGGTGGTGAATGTAAGCGCAGCCAGGCTCTTGCATCCCCCCTCCTGAGGAGGCTCAGGAGATGGGCAGACCCCTCCAGCTGTGCTGTGCATATGCCTCCCTTCACCCTTCCTGCTGCAGATTGATGCTTCCAGTGAGCACTGGTACGGGGATGGATGGCATCCAGAATGACTCATAACAAAGAGCATATGGCAGGACTAGATGTAGCAATCTAACATCTGTTGCACTGCTTATTATTAACATTTCTCACTTCTCTTGGAGCTAGCAACCAAAACCAATAAATGTCGTCTTCACAAATCCTACCTGAGGAAATCCCATATCCTCTTGGTTTTCTCACCACTAATTGTGTTCAGTGCAAAAGATGAGAATTATTTTATTCTTTAAGCATTTTAAACAATCCAAAATTCTCTCACTCAGAGCTGTTTGAACAAGCTACAGTAAACAATAATTTGTCTTTTAGTTTATTCATGCCCTAAAGATTTAAATTACTTCTATTCCACATTCCAAGAGCTGAGGTTTTGCTGTTGCTGCACCGAGGTGAAGGGGATGAGTCAAAACCAAACAGGATGAAAAAGCATATTCCAAAAAAGTAAACACAGCATCAACTTATTGTATAGTCTCTCTTACAGTGTGGTAGCAGCAGCTGTACCTAACAAAGGAACCATTCCTGAAGGAAGTAAGAAGAATTACCTGTATTTAATTATTTTTTTCTCAGATCATTTTTGTTCAGAGAGAATTGGGACTGCAAGCGCAGACATGTAAAAATGGAAAATCAGCTGATGAAGCAGCATGTCCACTTTGCAAAAGATTCACTGAGTGAGGACGTGAAATATAGTGGGCAGCCCCTCGCAAAGAGAGATTAAACCATGTATCAAAACTAGCACTTTGACCATAAAAAGGTATCCAAAGAGCAGTGTTGTGACTGGATGATCTAAGTTACTCCCTTTCAGCCGAGAGATGGAAATAGTTGCCAACAAAAATGTTAGGATTTGACAAGACTTGGCAAATTGCTGGGATATAAAATCATGTTTTGTGAGTTATAAGGCCCTCCAGGAGATGTGACAAATCCTGAAAAAGGGTGGAAAAGCATGCACGGCCCACAGAAATGTACTCCCTTTTCATGGACCTGCCAAAAGAAAGGAAATATGAAAAAAAAGTGCACAAGAGACTTGCCAGTGCCAGACTTACCATTTCATTTAATAAGCACACTTCATAAAAAGTTGAAAAAAATTATTGTAATAAAGACTATGCATATTTTTATAAACAGTGACTAGTTCAGAAAGCAAAAGTGTTAAATTTTTGCCCTGGAGACAGAGAAGCTATTGATATTGGGATCAAATGTCCTAACGCAAAGAGTCACAACTAAAAAAGAATTAGAATCCCATTAGTGGTTCTCTCTCTATTATGTATTGTTTTCCTCCTTCCCTATCCCTTAAAAACTGATCATTTTTGATACTCCAAATGGTAATGGTAATGGTAATGGTAGGAGCCATTGACTACCATTGTCCCAACTCTTCCCAGACTGAATGAAAGCTAGAGGTGTGCAGAGCAGACCTGGAGGAGGAGCAAGAAAATGAGTCTCTGGTATGTGAGGTATTGGATGCTGTCCCTCATCGGATCAATTGTTGTTCATAACGGGCAGGAGTAGAAAAGTGGGAATCAATTTTGTGCAGCGCACAAGTGAGTGACCGGGGACAGAAAGCAGCCCTTCATGGAGCCTGTGAGCCCCCTGAAGATTTAAAACACAACAAACCTGCAGAAACTCTCCCTGACTCCTCGTGCACGTGAAATCCTATTAAAATCCTATTAAAATCCTATTTTAATAGGATTTCACCCCTGTTGCTGGCATGAGCAAAGTGAGTCAGTGATCCAGGCTAACCAAACACCCTCTGCAGAGCTGCCCGAGCAGAAGGGAAGGATGACCTGAGCACTGGGTGGACCCAGAAGCAGTGAGACAGCTCTAAGAAGGGAATGAACATGAGAAAAACTTTGTGTGGCTGAGATAGCTTAGCAGAGTATGGAAAAGCCTCACAACAGAAACAGTTCCCAAGATTCTCACTTTGGAAATTTAAACCTGCAAGCATGTTACTCAGAGCAATTCCGTCTGTCACAGCAAGAGGTTGTAGCAGATGTGGCATTGGTTTAGTACCATTTCTAGCAGCTTCCACCATGCTATCTGAAATTTTTTTGGGGCTCAAATGCAGAGGAATTTGTCTTAAATAATAAACAAATTTAATGGAACATTTCAAAACTGTTCAAGTACAATATTTATTAGCAGAGATTCTACACTTTAAAAGACCTGAAGCAAAATGGAACTAATTGCTAAAAAACTTTTCCTTCCTTTACTTTTTAAAAACGTGTCTCCTTTAATTTCCTGAGATAAAATGTGACGTTTAGAATATAAGGTTGCTCATAATTAAGCATTCTAACATACATAGTGATGGAATTTATTTTAAAATATTGCCCTTTGTGACCGCCTCATGGGATACACATCCTGTTTTCCAGACAGAAACAGGATGTAGCAGTTGTGCCATTATGATTGGATTAGTGGATTTAATTATGTGAATGACTATACTAATTTTCCATTTTGATATGCATCATCTCCCTAGTCTCTGATAACAGAGACCTTCCATAATATTATCTGGAGCACAGTGGTATCAGAATAAGCCCTCAAGCACAAATTTAAATTGGACACTTGCAACAAAGATGATGTGCAGCTTAGCATATCCCTTACTCCTCACACTGCCTTCCCAAAGACCTTCTTCACATCTCAGGAGGACACAGGAGACCGGCTTGGACCCAAATACCCACATACAGTCATCCTCAGATCTTTTCAAACTCTTCTTACTTTATCACTCCAGAACTAGATCCAGAAAATGACAAGACAGTCTGTAAAACAAGTTTTCAAAATCCCTAAAAAATATATCAGACTCTCTTCAGTTTTGCGAGGACTGTACTTCCTCTATCAAATGCATTTTGTTCACTATTTACACTGCAACAATTAAATACACATCTCAGCTCTCAGTTCAGGTTCAATAAAATTCAATAGTATTGAATAGTATATTCCCTTTTCCCCCAAGTGGAACACATATGTAAATATATATATGTATATATGTGTGTATAGTAAATATATCCTTGTATACACACACTGAGGCGGAGAGAGAAAAATCTTGAAAATTACCTAATTGCTTGCACAATTGCTTACATAGTGGCCTGATTTGTTGTCTGAGAATATTTCCCTTGTTTCATTTTCCACACAATCTGGCTTGCTGTAGTTTTACAGAGCTCAAAATAGTCACTCAAGATATGATTATCTTCTAGAAAATAAACAGAAAAATGTAGCCCTACCACTTGCTACCCTAACATCTTCATTCATATCTAATTGCATTACATTTCTGAGAAAGACACAATTTTTCTTGAAGAATGTGCCCCTGCATGCCCAAGTATGCATCAACATTCACTTGTACAATCACATATACACAGTTCACTAGAATATCTGAACCAGAAATGAGCTCCAGAGTAATTGTCTTCTGGCATTAATTTGTTTTTCAGTCAATAATAAATAAGACACAAATTGTGAATGATGTCATCAGAGTTCAAAAGTTTCACCCCTTCAGCTGAGATGTCAGGTCTCTGAGAGAGTCATGCTTCAAGCTTGCTGCCATCATCTCATCACCAGTTAACTTCTATATCCTTCTGACATGTTCAACTCACAGAACATATTATAGAATATACTAAGGTGATGAACACGTGGTACATAATATATTTTAATATATGAAGGCTTAGCAATTTGAGAACTAGTACTTAGCCTTATTTTGGCTACTTCTGTTTCTTACTACTCTCTCTCCAGGGTTTTAAATAATGTCCGCATGAGCTACAGAAGAATCTGACTTCTCTCTCTCTCTCTCTCTCTCTCCAAAATCATATCCTGTCTTAGAGCTGGCAGGAAATTCCTAGAGGTAAAAATAAAGCACATATTTTTAATCTTAACCCAGTACGATTCAGTACACAGCCACACTGTTCTTGCACTGTTCCAAAACTGCAATTTTCTCATTAGTTATAAAGCAAAAATAAAATGATCCTATGAAGTTCTTCTCAGAATTGGAATTGGAATGAACAAGTGCCATTATCCTTTCAAAGCACTATGTATTTTTATTGTTGAGATAGGCTCAAAGTATAAAACAAATTGTAAATCTCTGAGTTACTTGTGCTCCCACTGTAGACAATTTAGTTTCCAAGCAATAATCAAAGTCAATAAGGACAATCTGATAATTTTGATTCAGCCCTGAACTCCAATATTGGATGTCCTGATGAGCCTCCCTTATCAAGAGCACATCAAATGTTGTTTTAGTATTAGAATTGGCCTTTACCTGAAAGCAGAAACATGTTTTTGTTGTTAAAGCTCTGAAACTGCTGGTACAAAGCAGCAGGAATATTCCACTGTTGTGTGGAAGGAGCTATGCCAATGAGCACATGAATACAGGCTAGGAATTGTCCACCATCAATTTCAGACAGGTAATGGACTGCTGATTGGTATGGAACTGCTGCTGGCAGAATTTAAAATGAAATCTATCATTTGATATTATGAAAAAGGAGGGGTTTGAGTAAGATTCCTAGAGGAGGAACAGGGTAACAGGAGGGAAAAGGCACCCCTTGTTAGTATCATGTTAACTTTTCTGTCAGACTCACAGAAAACACATAAAACCATCCTGGGTTTTTTCCATCTATACAGCTCAAGTATGAAGTTTGGTGAACCCAAGAAATCATTTGCACAAGTTTTCTTTAACCTTTCCTATGATGAATGTAACATTTCAGGTTCTTGCTCTCAGCTGTAGCACCCAGCTTTTTTAAATAAATAGGACGTTGCATGTGTCTAGGGCATAGATAGCTAAAGTGATGTCAGACTAGTCCTCATAGGTATTACTCATCGTCTTTCAGTTTCAAATAGTGTTAGAGAAGATCATAATATTCAAACTACAAACAGAAATAGTTCTGAGAGAACGGCCAATTCAATGGAGATCTCTACCTGCAAAAAACCCCCATCATGGTATTTTCCAAAGTTCTAGTTCTACTGATCCAAAGTAAAGCTACTCTGCTGCACCATCTAGTGACAATGAGAATTGCACTTCAGACAGTTGATTTTATTAAAATATTACCCCTTTCCTCCAGCCTTATCTTTCATTAGTTACAGAGTTAAATCCCAGTGCCTTTGAAGCCACAGGAGACTTCGTGCTATCTTCAGTAGGCTGAGGATGTCATTAGTGCTCCTAAAACACTTCCACTAATGTTGAAGCAACAAAAAAGTTCCCCTAATTCTGGTGATTCTTTCTGGCCATAGTACCACCATTCTGTGCAGAAATGATGCTGAAGCTCAAAGTCCTGATGGAAATACAAACCTTCCCAAAGCTGTGGTTGCTCAAACCTCAGGTTTTGCTTTGGGAGGCTCCAAGGCTCATTAACTGCAGTTCGTTTTACCCTGGCCATTATATTAGAGGTGATACAAGTTTTGCACAAGGAAGCCCATTTCTTTTATTGCACTCTCTTTACCATCAAACTGAGACATGCAAAATACTCTCGCTTGGATGGAGGTCTGCGTATTTGTAACTTTGAGACTGAGCTTTCTCAGAACATGCAGTACCCCCAGTTAGAGATAATAGCTTTTTTAGAACTTAGCATTTGGCTTAGTTCAATGGAAAGTCCTTGCATTTCTATGGGATTTTTTGTCTGTCAAAGTTATTCCACAGACAGCTGGATTCCCCAGCTTTCTCTGGACATCACATCAGGATCGTTTTGATGATGACAGGGCCATCAGGCTGGCTCTGTACAGTTTATATGGCCAATATAAGCATATCAAATTCATATATTTCACTCCTCACTGATTTTTCTCAGCTTATTGATTATAATAAGTTCATAAAATATATATAATTTTCAATATAGTTGGTTCTACAAATTTCCCCAAGTGTGTAGAAGAGGTGACTTGCTGAAGGGCTGTTTCATGGCTTGCCCAGCACTCCGAGTGACATGCACTGGGGATTGGCTAGGTGGCACTGGTGCATACTTATGTGGCACCACACAGATGTGACTGCTCCTAATGGGATATTTGCTGGCTGTATTTCCTGGCATGTAATTGTTCATCTGGAGCTTGATGGTGCTATTGCTCTGTACTAATTATAGCACTGGTGAGGAAGAAGGACGCTTATACTTAGTTCTCCTTGAATCTTTCACCCTGAGTTCCCTTGTTTGTAAGCTGGATGCTTGCTGCAGGAGGAAATAAATCAACTACTTCAGATATTAGAAACCCACTCCTTCAGTGCTGATGGTTTCTATGTCTTCTATACATTTCTATATATCCAACACATTCTGCAAGTTTTGGCTCTATGTTATTTTTCCACACCTGAAGTACAACCACTAGTAGACAGAGCAGCACTCTTGGCCCTGTGCTGTTGTATGCATATCAAAAGGCCATAGTGAGTACCCAAAGTTTCCCTCTTTTGTTTTGTTTTGTTTTTCTAGGAATAGCAGTGAAATTTATTACAGAGGTATCTCAAAGATATTTGTTCTCTACAACTCAAACCTCTTCCATAATATGAAGGAACCAATTTCTCCAATTCAGAGACAGTGAATCTACCAGCTAAAGCTTTACTGTACCATTGCAAGAGCTTGTCCTGATGTCATATGGGACTGATTAGAACAATTGGCATTAATTCCATGTATCTATCATGGCCAGGTAAAAGATGAAGATATGTATAACATCTGTATGCAATGGCATTACCTCTGCTGGGTGTCTCTCCCTCTCTCACTCTCTGTTGCATCTGTGACCCACAGAAAGGGATTGCCTTTGTATGCAAGTGTATGTCACATGCTGGACTATGTCCTGAATGCAACTTCTGGGAACTAGAGGAATAGGCATGAATATATAATAACAATAAGTCATCATTCAAATTCAGCAAATGGAGAAAGTAGTTAAAGGCAAACCTACATGAGTGATTGCTGCTGAATGCAGAACTAAGTGCATGGAAAACTACATTTAGGAGGAATCCTTAGACAGGCCTGCAGAATAATTCACTTTCTACTCCTCAAAAAAACATTTGCACTGTTCCCATACACCAGAACTAAACTGAATTTTAAGGAGGTTGGAATTACAGTTCTGTAGGATATACCCCAAGAAGCATGGAGTGATTTTGTGTCAAGAATAGGACTGAGTGGGAGATGGTGGAAGAAACAGGTTCAGCTGCCAACATCCTGCTGCCAAAGGGAAGCACAGCTGCCTGGTCTACTGAGCCTCAAACGGGGTTTTGGAAATAGGACACTCAGTGACACTGTAGCTATTGCACACTCAGATCTCCATGTGGCACCCCAGACTTCCCTCTCGCTCCCTAACTTGAGCCAGTTGCTGAGCTGCACTCTGAGGACTCTTGGGAAGTGATGGTGCTATGGCACAAGTCATGAGAGAGCAGGAAATTCCTCAAAGAAAGTAACTTGACAACAGCACAATCTCATCTCCAAATGAGAAGCAAAAATGCTGTTCTGTGGCAGCAAAGTAGTTATCTGCATATTCTAATATCAGCATTGCTCTAATACTCTCTGGAGTACAGCCTTATATAGTGCACCCACACAGATATACGCTTTCTCCATGCTCCTAAGTTCTGTATTTTTAACTCTGTAAAATCCTTTCCTCTAGTTTTGCCAAAGATAGGGCTGACTACATGAAGCTGTTTTAAGGTCCTCATGAGCTGTACTGTTCCTGTCTTTGCATTCCTCTCTGGGTTTCTCCAGCAGTGATAATTTTTGAGGCTGTTTACAATCTCCCTCCATACTTCCTTCTTTCAACATCTAGAGGTCAATTCTTGCCCCCAGCCCATGACGCCAATTTCAATCTTCTGTTCCTTAGATTTTGAATAAACACCTCTGCTTTTTCCCAAACTGTCTCTAGAGTCTGGGAAACTGTAAAAACTCCTCCAGCTTGGAGGAGTCTGCCCATAAGTTTCAGCAGAGGTGCTTCTGCAAAGCTACCTCTTCTTGTCAGTGAGAGTGTTCATATAGGTAATAAAATATATGAGATAAACTCACCCATCAAATAATGATTTATAAAAGCCATAAAGGAGAAAATTAATTTTAATTATACTCTATGTAAAAGTGTTAATGCAGTGTTACAGAGCTGAAATCTAATCAACAAAGCCATTCTCTGAGACACTACTGTTATGCTTCTGCCAGTCCATATACTGTATTATGAAATAATGACGTTAGTAGGCTGAAAAACTAGCTGGTATCTACTTTTCTTAAAGAGAATAAGGCTAGCCTGCTTCTGGTAACTTATAGTGAGAAACCAAGGGGGCTTTCACAAGATCGCCTCTCAGGGACTCTCCTGCTGTGGTGAAAACCTACAGCTTAAGCCTTTAATTGACTTTGTTGTTTGATTAGCATCAGTGCATCACTCTGACTCATCAGGTGATGTAAATGGAGAAAAATAAATCCCATTTCTCTTTGCAACATGGAGAACTATTTCCTTCAACCAGAAGGGATTAAGAGTTACCAAAGAATTAATCTCTAAAGGAAGTAGTTATTTTCAAATGTTTATACAAATACAAAGGTGGAGGACACACTGTTTGTACATATGTGAGCTTTCAAGGGCCTAATTATGAAAATATAACATTACATGCAGAGTAAAAGTATGACAAACACAACTGTTCATAACCACCAGTCCTTCAGATCCTGTGTAAAATTTTCCAGAGTGTTAAACTTTTGCAATCAAAGGGAACACATTTTTTGTGTTATGGACTTCTATTTTGTGATAGAATATGATGTCATAGATCTGGAAAATCACTCCAAGACTCATTGGTATTTGTAGCACCCATGGGAGAGACACCAAGCCAGGATAAAGATTACTTAAGATGTCTGCTGTGGTACATGGGCATGCCTGATACAAAATTAAATTTTGCCAGGGGATGTACTAGATGGACAAAATTTTCTTGCAGTAGCCTATGGTCGTTAAAGGAAAGTATAAACCCAACCCAGAGCATGCTGCAGCACTCACTCAGGCATGTAGATTGGCAGATGTGATCACTTTGTATTCTTAACTGGGACTTACCTGAAGTGCCAAATTTGTTCTAAATTATGCAACAGTTGTGGAACCCCTGCAGGCATTAGCACATGGTAACTTTAGTTTTTGTGGACAACTGTGTCCAAGTCTCGTTTTCAACTAGTTCAAGAGCTGGACTGTTAGAAATTAGCACTTCCTTTGGACAATCCCCTTTGTAACTGTAGATGCTTCACACTGTGGCTTAGATACAATGTTCAGATGCATGAAATGAAGTCTGAAAGAACAAACACTTCAATAATAAGTACAATAAAATCAATGTTTTGCCATTAAAAAAAATCTTTTACTTCTAAGACACTGCATATGTATCATGTATCAAAATTAACTGTCTCAATGACAATAAATCTCAGTGTGCAGCGCCTCAAAATGCTGCTGTAGATCTGTTGTGAGAGATCTCTTCCTACCTGATAATTCATAGAGTACATTGAAACTGGTTCTATGAAAACTCTATATTGAACGTACAGAGGAATTCCAAGTGTCTATTAAGACTTACTCTATGTTGTAAAGAATATACTCCTTCCTAATGTTGCCTGTGTGTGTTGTATTCTTTTGTTTTATATTCTAACAAACTCATATGTCCTGTATCATTTGGGTTTAAAGCAAAACCTGACACTTCAAAGTTGCTTTATGCTTACCACCTAGGTGGATACAAGTTCTCTTCTTGAGCTGTAGGAAAAGGGTGACCAAGGCTCCCTTCATCACAAGCACAGGGACCATTCTGTCTGGAAACAGAGTTTAGTTTGCAGAGAACCTCTAATTCCCTTCAACATCCCTTGCCCAAGCAGAGGTACCTCTTCTGGCCTTCACTGCCCCTACTGTCCCCTGGAGCAACAACCATTCAGTTCTGCTGAGGTCCTTGTCCTTCACACCTCACATATCTCTGCCTGCACAATTTACTGCTGGATATATTTCTCTACTGCACTCCTGCCCGTTGATTTCTTCTGGCAGCTCCAGGGGAGGATGCCTGTCCCTCTTGGACTCAGATAACACTTCAGGGAGGTGTTTCTCTGGGGTTCTTAGTCAATCCTGAATATCCTTCATGCTCACAACCTGTCATAGCACACACACTGTGATGACTGAGGACATTCTCTTGCTGTTGGGTAAGTGTCCCACATCCCTACTGAAGTCTGTATTTCAGTTATTAAACTGCTTCCACAGCCCTCTAAACATCCTCTCCAAGAGTTTGTTCCACTGTAGAAGAACTTTGCTACATTTAATCATCATTCCATCCTTCCTGTACCTGTGTATCAGTCAATCTTCCAGTAGATATAAATTTTTCTAATTACCTTAGAATTCATCAGGTGGCTAAGATGAAGCAGAAATAAGTGATGTCTCAATTACCTTCAGCACCTGTTTTGTGTAGTCCTGCATTTAAATTGCACAGTCCAGTGGATGGACCTTTTCACCTCTGCTAAAAACTTCAGGCTTAAAGAGGTTTCTGACTGTGATTTTGCTTAGTGCCTTGTGCAGAGAACCTGGTTGCAGTAATCTGTTTCCACGTCACTTCCCACAGTGCAGATGCTATGCTGGAGACAGGAATGAAAAAAGACTCTGAACCTGTTTAAATATAACCACCCTTTAAATAGAAAAGATGTAGTGAGTTCCCATATTGTATGGTCTCCTGAGTTTAGGGCTTGGCTAATGGGTTCTGACATAAATTACAACCCTCAGCAGAAAAACTGCTTATTTAGCATGGATGGAGCACCCTCGTGAGAATGACTGCTGCAAGCCATATCACCAGCATTGGCTGATCCTCATCATTGCTGCACGATGCTTTGTTGGTGATGTTTCATCTCACAGTGATCCATCTCCCAAGGTGCAATTTCCTGCTGGATGGGAGAAGTCTGCACCAGGACAATATTTCATTCCCCATTATTCTGTTCAAAAGAGGAATATTTTAGTTTGTTGTAGCTCTCACTCTAAATCCTGCACACAGCAAAAGGACTAAAATTCTGAGCAGCAATTTGTCCCAAATGAAATAGGACGTGGTGAAGGAAACAATGTGATCCTCTTTAACAATGTGATCCTAGATATCTACTGACTTAAATAGATGATGCTAAAGACTGACTGGTGGTTAATTTATTCTGGGTTACTTCTAGGAAGTTTTCCTCAGGGAGAGTGAATAACTGTGCCTGAGCCACATTATAACAATTGAAAACAATTTTTCTATCTATCTAACTATCTATCTATCTAGATATATCTGGATACTTCGGGCTTCTGGAATCCTATATGCCTCTCTAAGGTGTTACAGCTTCAGCTTGCTTTTAGTTAAGCCTTTTCCCTGACAAAAGAGCGCTGGGATGCTGACTGCAAAGCACAGCTGTTGGAAAGCCACCCCTCTAGTGGCCAGATTCGGCAGGGAGCTTCCAGCAAGTTACACAAAAGCAAATCTCTGCAGGATTGGGTTTTGACTTGGTTTTTTTTTTACGTCTAGCAATAATAATAATAAAAAAAGGTTTTTTTAAAAAAATTACATTCGTGTTTAAATGCAGTGCTACCTAAATTAAAATAATGGGGGAAATACAGTATTGTTTAGTTTCCCAGTCATGAAAGTAATGTAAACATTAGAGCTGGATTGATGCACTTCTTGATGACTTGAAGTGGTTTTCATAAATGAAGTCCAAATATGTAATAGCTGCTCTCAATTTTCTATGAGAAGATTTATTCAAAAATAAATTTAGCTAAGGGGAAAAAAGAGACAGATTTGAAAGCTGAGTTATTGCCAAGAACTCAAACATTGAAGCAGCCAGTCCCTTTTGAGACAGCTGCAACATTTCATGGTGTAAAGTCAGCGAATTTCCACAGGCCCTGCTGCCAGAGACCACAAAATGGTTTCAAACAACGGCTCACTTCATGATATTTTTGTTTTTTAAAAAAGTGTCCTTGTGCTGCTGAGTGGGCAGTGTGCACTAAGTTAGCAGATTAATGAAAATGTTTCACTGGCACAAGATTTTGATTGCCCCAGTGCAAAATTGCTTGCAGATTGGAAAACAGCATGTTTCATTTCAAACTCATTCTCTTCCCATACATTAGCACTTGTCAGTGTAGCCATTAAGCACAGTCAGTGCAGAAATTTAATTACAAAACCATTTATTTTATTGAAAGAAAAATAAACCTAAGCTACCTCAAATGCATTAGGTGGGTTCAAAACATGTTCGGCTGATAACACCCAAGGGTAGAGAGGCTGCTGTAAGAATAATGTTCCTTTCATGTGTGGTGGGGACTCAATATTAGAAACAGCTGCCTATAAGTCATTCTTTATTTAAGTTCTATTATGAATTAAAGAACAACTGATTTAATGAAGGAACTTTTCATATCTGAAGTTACTCAGCTGTGGTATTCACTCTGTCTTCCTTTAAGAAAGAGGTTAAATTTTAAATGCTAAATAGGTGAACAGAATAATAGTTTTTTTAGTGAATACTTTTTTTCCCTCTCTTTTTTTTGCTCATGTTTGCCTTTTGTTCTCCTAATGCTCAAAGAATGTAAGGTCTGCAGTATTAAAGGAAGTAACAAAAATGTGCTAAACACATCAAAAGTAGAAAATCTGTATCTTATTTATGCCACAGAATTCTACACTCTGCATGTCTTATAGGCATTTGGAAAGGCCCAGGAATAAGGATCTCTAACAAAATGATAGATGTGGGTCAAGCAGCACTCTGATGTCATGGTACATATTGCCTCTGTCTCACTACTAATGAGCTGCCAATAACAGGTCTGTTTTACTGTTCTGCTTGAAGAAGAAAAAAAGGAGTTATAACCTTAGTGGTTTGGACTGATTTGTCAATTTGGTCACTCTTTTCTTCCCTGTCTGAGATATCTACCCACAATTTCTTGCAGACATGCACTCATGTAGTCCACCCAGCTGAAGAGCCTGGAGCAGGAGATGTGCGTGGTTGGCAGCACCCTGGGATGGATGGCAGACAGAGAGACCACTGCTGCTATGGGGAAAACCACAGCACAGAGAGAGAGCTTAGTGGCACACACAATGTTTGCTGCGAGGAGAGTGGCTCTGTCTCACATAATGATTCCTCCTCACCACAGTCCTGTGCCCAAGCCACAGCACGAGTGTGTGCCTCGTGTGTGCCAGGTGGGAGCAGAAGGTGGAGTTCTCCCCACATCCCAGACAGTCAGTGCTTTACACGTGACTTTGATCATCTCCTGACAAGTATAGCCAAGTATGGAAACAGATGCTATTCATGAATAAAGGTATTTCATATAGCCACATCACTTCATCTAATGTCCTCCTGTGCCAGTCAACATTATCATGCCAGGTTCCATAGCATTGCCTTTCATTAACAGAATTAACAATTAAATGCACTCCTTTGTTTTACACAATTTCCTTAAACACCTGTTTTCACTTTTTTCTAAGTTTACCATAAAGAGAAATACCCTAGTTATTTATGTTTGCTTTTAAAATCTGTATTTAACTTTACTCATGCATTCTTCTCTCCACCAGCAGAAGTGCCAACCAGAGGGACACACCCTCAGCAATGAGGGAGGCACAAAAACCTCCTCACCTGCACCCTGCAGTGCAAGACTATGGGTTATCCTGAAGCAAACAGCATGAGAGCATGACTCTGTCAGCCCTGCCCCTCCCAGGATAAGGATCCAACCCTTTCCCACCTTGCCCTGCCCCGGAGCCTGGCAGACAGAAGGTGCTGGAGGCACTGATGCTCCAAGCGGAGGTAACCTATCCCTTCTGCATCTTCTACATCTGCATTTAGGAAAGCTCTGTAACAAAACAGACACTGCACCCATTCACACAAAACTGGGCAGTAAGTACAGAGCAAATAAGAGCCCAGCACACTCCAAGAGGGACATTCCATGCCTGAATTAGGGTATTATTTGTAACTGGGTTTTACATTTGTTAATCAGATAAGTTTTGTCTCTCTCCAGTTCTCCTAGAGAACTGGCACACAAAATAGTCTCAAAACCTAGGAAATCCTAGACTTGCATTTCTGCCCAGTTATCAAAAATGCATATATCATAGTGGAAGAAAAATATCCACAAAAAAGTAGGAAACAACCCATGCCTGAGTTTAGTTTCTGAGTTGAAATCTATTTGCAAGGGAGCCAATGGGGGAAACAAACTCTGTCAAAAGATATGCAGAGGGCGAGGCTTGAGGGAAAGCCACTGCCAGGTTACCTCAGGGGATGCTCCCTGGAGGTTAAGAAATGTGCTGTGTGCTGGAGCTCTTCTGAAGCATCCCATCTCACTCCATAAAACTGCCTGCCAGCACTAGCCTCCTCCTTCCCTTGGGTCCAGAATCAGGGAAAAGCTGATGGGCTCTGTTCTCCCATTCAGTAGTCCCTGAGTGCATCCTGCTGTGATAGTTGCCTTGAGGTTTAGTTGGTTTTTGGGTTAGGGTGTGGTTGTGGTTTTTTTTGTTGTTGTTGTTGTTGTTTTGGGGGTTTTTTGGTTTTGTTTGTTTGTTTGGTCGGTTGTTTGGGTTTTTTTGTATTTTGACATGAAAAGTTTCCAAGAGCTGTTTGAATATTAACTTGAAAGGCTGCTGTGAAAAGAAGACTAGCACAGGATGTTGCAAGGGAGAGCTGCAAAATAGAAACCCAGAATCAAAACAAATGCCCCTTCTGTGGGGAATAATCACCTGCAGAAGTTCCATCTTTGTGGATTATTTGGAGTTTTGAAACTTACAAAATGGTCTCCTGAAAGTGTGAGATGAAAGACAGATGGAGAATAACTGGATCATGTATCATTAACACAAAATAATTTTTCTGGAATGGAGCAATTTAGTCCATTCCCTGACTTCTTAGGACCTCTCAATTTTAACTTTTTCTGAACTATTCCAAGTAAACTCCTGTCTAGACAAATACTTTGTTACTCATGTCTACAACGAAAAAGAGTTTTCCTTTTTAAAGGCTGAAGGTATTTCTCTCCTACTATTCTTAGGTACAAACATCTGCCTGTTTTAGGGATTTACAAAATTTCTATTACTAGTATCTAAACTTCTCAAAAAAACTTAAGGTGCACATCTGAAGTAGTGAAATCTCATTTTCATTTTACAGATGAAGAGAAAAAGAAGGTAAAATGAGATACTATGTTTTTCCCAGATCTTCTATAGAAAAGTTTGAGGCTACACTAGGCTCCTGGACTATCTTTTATCTCTCTCAGCTCAAAAGGGATTTGGAATAGGAGTTATCCAAGATTTACAGGAAAAGCAGCCTCTGTTATCCTAAATTTGGGTTTTCCCTGTGGTACCACGGTCCCTGAGTTCAATCCTTATTCAAGTCACACAAGTGAAAAGTAAGCCCTGTACTGAGAGTCATTACAGGAACTCAAAGTACACTGATGCAGAGCACACCTTTTCATGTGCTGACATTCCCTGTTCTACAAGTCCACTTACCTCTGCCCTATGATGTTATTTTTTTTGCTTTTTAATGTAATGTGAGAAGCAATATAGAATGAGAAAAGCCGGAGAAGAAAAGTTGCAAAGACTTTTTCAGAGCCTCAAAGGAAACATGGTGTAATAAAAGGATACTGAGCACAAGCAAATATACAACGTGCACGTGTCTACAGTAATGGGACACTTTAGGATCTAATTCTTCAGTCCAAAGAAAAATAATCTGTTTTCTCTTAATGCATTAAGGAGTAAGACACAATAAGCATAATAATTCTTAATGTAGAGTAGAAAAATGGGAAGGATTACCATGACAGGAAAAACATTTCCTCTGTCAGCATTCAGAGCACATGCTACTGGGAAGATGGAGTATCGGGATGCTGATCCACTGCAGACACCACCCACAGCTGCATGTGCCTTCACACAACCCCAGGGGTAGACAAGAGCAGCTGCTCAGCCTACACAAGAGGAGTGAGCACGGCCAGAACCATCTCAGGGCATGTACTTCAGCCAGGACAGGTGGATGTCCCACCAGCAGAGGATGTGGAAGACACACCAAACAGTGGAGAAGTATCTGCACCCTCAGCTCCATCCTGTGTGTGGTTAAGATTACCACGTTGGTCATCCAGGGTGGAGATGTCAGCTCCATTATGTTTACCTCTTCAGCGTCTGACAAAATAAATTTAATACCTAAATCCACTGTGGCCTACAAAAAGCTAACCTTGCGGTATTCCCCAAACAAAACAAGGGAGAGCTGCCCACTTCAATCTACCACCTTCTGCAATCTGTGCAAAGTTGCATCCGTAAAATACCTCATCCAGATGGGAAAAAAAAATAAAAAAATGGAGACGGCATGAGTGTAAACATATTCCCATAACACATGAATAGGGACAAGTGGACAAGTACTTGACTATATGAGTTTCACAGCTCACTGGGTGTCATTCCAAAAAGCATCTGTCACCGCCACTGGCAATAAATTTTGAAAACAACTGTATTTTGCTTCTCAGTTTAACAGGATTGCACAGCTGCCGACAAACAACCTAAGCTGAGAGACCCAGAAAATGTGCATCTTACCTCTCCAGATCTTGTCCCCAGTTATATTATCAGTGACAGGAGTGACAATGTTGCTAGGATGGTGTTAGACAGCACATTCACACACAGATCTGACTTGTCAAGTCAGTACTTTCTGCCTGAACTTTTACACAGTACTGTTAAGAGTAATTTCTTCTTTCTCTCTCTCTCCTTTTTTTTTTTTTTTTTTTTTTTTCTCCATACTAAACGTGTCTCACTTGAGGTTTGTAAACTTTTACCCATTTCAGTAATTCCAGAAGAGCAAGTACAGGATTAGAAAATATATTGTGTCTTGCAAGAAAAACAGAAACCACTTGCTGCCTCCATGCTGAGATGTAGGTACAGGAGAGATGTTTATAGCAGCTAAAAAATCAAAGAGGAGGGGGAGAAGGGCAAAGACAGAGGCCTCTATACCACTGGGAATTTGGCTGCAATGGCATTGGGATTTACTCCTACCTGCTTATTATTCTTGGATGTGAGAAACTATTGCACTGAGGGCCATATTAATGCATAGCAAGACAGAAACCCATAACATAAAGAATGGAAATTTTAAAAGAAAAAGGATGGGGAAAGGAACAAGACACAGAGGGGTAAGATAACTAGCTTGAGTTCAGTGGTCAGAAACAAAAGCTACATTTCTATTCTCCAGCACTCATTCTTCTGAAGCAGGTCACTCTCTTGTACAGGCCTGTTTGAAGGCTGTCACTGAACTGTGTTGAGAAGATGTCCCTTAGCCAGAGATAAAGGGAAAAAAATAGAATTTAACCATGGACAAAAATACTGATTTAAGCTGTTTTAGTCTACTATAAAAACAGATTATAAAACTTATATATAAATTTAAATAGCACCTGAGTTTACCCTTAACAGTGTACCTGCAAAATTATTGCTGAGAAACAATCAAGTCTCGTCACTGTTTTTCATAAGAAAAGACTTAATTAAATTTGTACATTTTTATCCTGAAGACCCACTGTCTCCTGCAGAAATGCAGGGGTGTTGTTATTCCTATCACCTGCTCTGGCTGACAGCACACAGGGCTGCTGGACAAGGACTGGGCATAGGCACTAACCTCAGTGTAGGTTTGTCCAAAAAAGGAGGGATAATCCAGGCAAGGCATCCGGTGGTCCTGTTAACCCATGTATACCTTTAACTGTCCAAACACCTTAATCTATTTTTGCAGTGCTCAGCTCTGGGATGATTTGCCTCCAAATGTACAGAGACCTAATTTGATGCCTGTAAGTGAGAAGAAAGAAAGGAATCAAGGAGTCAAAGGCAGCAGCGTGATGGCTTGGGTTGATTCCTACCCAACAGCTCACACCTCCTTGTTGCAAACACTGCTGACACAGTTAAGGGCTGGGTCGTGGCAGTCCAAGGGCTGTGAAACTGCCCACACACTTGCACACATCTCTGTTTAAAAGATTTGTTTTCGTTGCTGATGTTTATTCTCTTACCCATAGTGTATTCTGGTTTGATCTTGATTTTGGGCCCAGCTGGGAATTCGAACACCTACTTGAGCACATCTTCCCAACCACTGCTGTAGTAACATCACTTTCTACCCTATAAACAGAAAAAATATAAAACTTGAATCATCCCTCTACCCTATGAGCCAGAGACACATCCCTTTTAATCACAGAACAGAAAACGTACTTGATTTTGTTCATCACTTTTCTAGGCTGTGAGGTGTTATTGCCCATTTAATATATGTGTATGTTAAGATTAAATCATGTATTGGAAATCACAAAGTTTTGTTCTTCCTAGCAGCTGTATAGCAAGTTAACACTTCAGTTTTTCTGAGAGACTGTCTGCATTTATTAGTGGTCTTTGGCTAAATTGTGACAGAGAAACTAGGTTAAAACAGAATAACCTCTGCAGAAATGAAAACAATGTTTGCAATAATTGCCTAATGATGTTATTTTCTGCTTCTGTGCTAGGAATTGTAGCTTGGATTATACAGATGCTTTACAGGGGGGTAGTAAATTGTCATTCTCTCTATGGATTTACAATATCAATCTTAGTAATTTGTTAGTTACAGTGTACGTAATGTGATATTATTGCTCATGTTACACAAGAGGATTACACGGCTTACTAAATAAAGCAGTGGTCTTTCCATTAGGGACCATACTTCCTTCCAGACTGATGCCAAGACAAGTGAAATTAGATTGGTGATCTCAGCCCCAGGACCATCTCTGGTGGATACAGACTGAGATCCCCAAATGACTGAATGCACAGAGCCAATCACTCATCTCTCTCCTCTTGCTCCTAACACCTGGATTCCAGACTGTTACATTTTGTATTCATCAGCTGTTGAAACGAATTGATGTGTGGTTTTCCACTCCAAGATTTACCTTGCCTCAGATTTGTACCTATGCTCCTGTTCGTTTATTACAGGCCCATGAAATTCTATTCAGATTGTATAAGGGCACATTCAACTAGTCTGTTTGACAGGCTTCAACATTTTGCAGTTTGATAATCCATCCCTATTTCATCTCTGACTTTCAACTTAAGAAGATACTATTATTACTGTGCTGGATATTTGATGCAAATCTATGAATAAAAGGAGAAAAACTACAAAAATCTGCAGTTCTGTTTGAGTCCAACTTTGTTCCTTACCACACTTTTGCTCTTAAAGTTCTTTCCGTGATATTCTGCTGCTCAACCTAAAATGCTTTCTTTCTTCTTTTTTCTTTTTAATTTCACTTACAAATTAAATCCTTTTCTTCTGTCCACAAAGTTTGTCCTTTTTTATTATTTGCACTTATCTGTCTATAGTTTTCTTATCTCTCCTCCTTGTGATAAATGGTAACATTTTTTCTGAGCTCTGGCTAGCATTTCAATATATTTCAGGTAGAGTGGGTATATCCCACACATAGCTGATTGAAAGAGAAAAGCATCTTAACATCTTATAATAAAATTGTTACGTTTATCTCTATTATTTTCCTCATTCTAAAACTTTTGAACAAATTTTGCATTGATTAAAAGGGTTGCACTGACAGCTTTAAACCCGCCAGCCTCTGTTTATCTGCATAAAGTGTAAAGCTGAGCATTGCTCTGTCAGTCTAGATCAGCCCTGATCACAAGGGACTTTATCTGTGGCTGAAAGACTTGCATTTGAGTGAAGTCAGCCTAGCCATGGACCCCTAAGCACTGGTGACTTGATAACTCTCAAGCTTCTACCAATCCTTTGCATAGCAAACTCAGTGAAGAAATTAATAGTGCAGAGATTTTTCAAATATACTTAGGTACTGAAAGACATGGGGCACATTTAGAGCAAGGGCTGACCTTAAGGTCACTTTAAATCACAAACCCACCACTTGTTTCTACAGCAAACCTCTTAGACTGACTCCCAGCACTCTAAGCCTGCATAAGTCTAAGACCTTGGTGTGGTCCCTGTGCTGAGGCCAAACCCACCCCTGGTTCTATATCCCACTGTGGTGTGGTACATCCAAGCACTGGAAGCACACTGCTGCCAGACCCACAAAGTCCCTCTTCCTGATTTAGGACTCATCCCTTCTTTACCTCCTGAAAGCTTTTTGTGGGCCAAACCTGGAAAGGCAGATCAACAGTCCATTCCCTATTTCAGCAGCTTTGCTTGCCTCAGACTGCTTGAGGACACTCCTTGGTGAAAATTCTAATAATATATGGGGCCTAAAACCAAACAATAGGAATTCTGGGTGTGATTTGTTGCATTCATTTGAAAACAAAACTCAGCTCCATTCTGTGCAGCCTTTTAAAGTTAATATATATTTCTGGGGAATACTGCTTCATGGCACAACTAAAATAGTAAACAAACAAACATATAAATAACACACGGCCCCAGATATCTTAAGGCTCTACTGAGAGAGGCACAAGAGCACCACTTGCTTGAATAAGTGAGCTTTTTAGATGAGACAGCTGAAATATTGAGAATGGAGCTGTGACTGCCTTGTTGTTTTAAGTGGACAATAATGTCTGTTAATCACTAACTTCTGGTTACCACTGACCAGGACTACTTGAAAAAATAGCCTGGAGGTCCAAGTATCTGCATTCCATTACCAAGCTCCAAAATCCACTTAATCACTTCACCATGAACACTCCAGCTGCCTTGCAATGTGGCACAGACAGATCTAAGGAGCAGTTTCAACAGCCTTGGTTTGGCTTTGCGCTTTGCAAAAACACAGGCATGATAATGGGCAAGAGATGGGCAATTTGTGAATGCTTTCTGCATTTTTATTTTTTTTTGCTGCTGCTGAAAGAGAACAAGAACTCTCAGTAGCTGAGACCAGTGGAAGCAATACCAGCCCATTGGGCAGAGGCAGTGGGTGGCTGGGCTGAGGCTCAGGGTCTGTGCTGGCTCATTGTGGCTGCTGTCACCAGATTATCCCTCCATATGGGCCAGGGCTCCAGGGACAGAGGTCTGCATCTGGAAGGGAGCCAAGGAGCAGCTGGAGATCTGAGATCACAAAACATAATCTTGAGGCAGAGGAGATGATGTGGTCCTAGTGTTCTTCCACCTCCCTCCTGTCCCCACCTGGAGATGGTCTCCAGAAAGGGGGAGACTCAGCACAAGGGCAGCAGCTGTGGGTGGCTGCTCTGAGGAGCTCGTGGAGGGAACTCCAGCTGTGCCATACGGAGTCCCACTGACCCCCCCATCACCCAGCTCAGAGGCACAGAGGCATGGAGGTAAAGCCCTCTTAGACACCACTGAGTCTGTTGGTGATCCCCAAATAGAACAAATGTCAGGCAGAGATGGGGGAGGATAGAAACCCACTCCCCAGAGATGTCAGCTGAGGTCTGACAGGAGCAATTTCCCACAGTTTATCATGGACAGAGACCCCACGTGCCTATGGAGCAGACAGCAGGAAGAGGAGGAGCAAGGTCATCCTCCTAAAATCAGTTCTGTAAAAGGATTACTGTTTTATGCAGAAGAGATGTGGGAGTGAGAGTGACAGAGCTTGGGAGTTCTGCTCCTTGAGATTTTATAAGGGAGCAATGAGCCAGTGTAATTACCGGGCTGAGGCTCACAACAGAACTTATAAATTCATTGTCAGTGCCTTTGACTCCATTCCCAGATTCTTAACTCTAGTTCAGTCTTTCCTCTCCATTCACAGGTACAAATGCCTCTGGCTTTGTGGAAGTGACTAGAACAGAACTGACTTGCTACTTTTTACCCTAACAAACTGTTGGTAGCCTACAGGTAGAAATCAAAAGCATGTCACTTGAGATTTGGGTAAAGTAAGACTTGTACAGCATTAAGGATGTTTAACTGCTCAGATCTGCAAATTAGCCTGGTCTTTGTACTTTTCTTGCTTTACCAAAAAAATTTAGAGTGAAACTTGCCAGTCTGGGTTATTTCACTATCAATCACATGCACAAACAAGGCTTTGGGAACACACCTTCCAGGTTTTTTTCAAAAACACATCCAAAGAATGAGAGAGCCGGTACTGATAATTTAGAAATCCGTAATCACAAACAGTGTTAAGAAACTCAGTTTAAATTAGTTGATCAGCACAAAAATATGCCAGATTTTTTTTTTCTGTGGTGTATTGGTGATTAATATCTGAGGAGAGGAAACATATGTTACAGTCCAGCCAGTATAATTTAAATAATGCTATGGTATTATTTTGACAATGAATGTTCAGGAATGTTTACTTACTGTGAAATTATCTACAGCTTTGGGTTTTGATAGTTGCTTCATGAAAACTTCTGCACTGTAAGTTTGGGTTCTATTTTCAAACAAAATGCAGCTCATAATCAAACACAAATTATAACACATGACTTGACAGAAGTTCTCCGTGGGTTCCACCAGGATATAAAAAAGGTGATGTCTCCAAGATGGCAAAAATACTTCTAACAGAGACAAAAAGATATGTCCAAGGGCTCCTTTTGGAGTACCACATAAAATCAAATTGCCAAGGCTAGGCAGGTGGGATGAGAAAATCTTTCCCTCCAACACACTTTCTCCTAAAGGCATCAGGAATCATTTTAGTCCATGCATCTCAGGAGACTGACACAAAGTCCCTTTGAATCAAGTGGGGGATTTTTATTAATATCAGCAGGCATTTGTTGGGGAGCCAAAAGCCTGTGTGAATTAAATTAGTGAATCAGAAATGGAAGAAGATGGAGCCAGGCCCAGGCTGGACTTCAGGACACAGCAGAGTATGTTTCAATCAAAGGAATGAATGAGCTCCAGAGCCCCAGTTTCAGTATCTCCCCCTCTGTAATCCTTTTCTAGGCTGCTGCAGTGGGATATACTAATGGAC
Source organism: Hylia prasina (assembly GCA_013397195.1). Lineage (NCBI taxonomy): Eukaryota > Metazoa > Chordata > Aves > Passeriformes > Sylviidae > Hylia > Hylia prasina. The sequence goes on along the minus strand of VYXD01013152.1, from coordinate 12,101 downwards.
TCAGCTGCTTCCCACTGACATAGCAGTTTCCCAATTCTAAAAAATCAATTACCAGTCAACCAGAGGCACGGAGGTAAAGCCCAAACCAGAAACTATGTCAGTGGTTCTCCAGGCTTTGCCATGCTTTATAGATTTAAGTAAAGGCAAATGTATCTAGAGTCCCAAGAAGGACAATTCTCATGTCACAGGCAGTATCTTATGCTCTATTTCCAGCTAAAACACCCAAAATTACTAATTTCTTTCTAATTTTCCAGAAGGAGCACAAGGAAGCATGCCACAGCAACATAATCCTTCATAAAATTAGGCCAGTAATAATATCTTTTAAAGTTTTGCCAATGGTTTGTTCATTTCTCCTGCAGAAAAAGACAGAGAATGACACGTCGCTTATGTCAAAGCCTCCAACAGCAATAAAACCAACATGAAAGACGGGGAGTTTTTAAGGGGATGTTTTATCAGCCTTCTTCCCTCTGCCTATTTTCTCAGAAGATTGGGAAAAAAAAAAAAAAAAAGGCACAAAGATATAGAATGAGAGGAGCTGAGGAGAAAAAGGCAGATCTCCAAGGTATTGCCCATCCCAGCCCTCTGCTCCCTGACAGCTCCCACCTTACCAGGTGAGGTGGTGGATTCCTCATTGCTCCCCTGCCTGCCTGAAGCACACACCAAACACATCAGAGGACTTGGTGAGATCCCATCTCCTGTATTTGCCTGGGACAGGCTGGACCAGGAAGCTCAGCACAAGGCTGAAGGTTGAATGCTGCCTTCCTGGAGCTGTTCCATGTTGCTGTTCACTTACCCATTCACTGCGGAAAGGCAACCAGTTCCTGGGAGCCTGCAAGCTCCAAAAGGCAAAGGCCCTCCAGAGCCAGAGACTTCTTTTCTTGACATCAGGGAGAAACATGGTGTAATGATGTCACCATGTATAAATGCTATGACAGATGAACCTCAAAAGGTAAACCTAGTTTGTACTGAACTGGTTGCAAGTGCTCTGAAAAGAATGTGGAGCTTTAAGCAGCTCTCAAAAATTGCTACTGAATTTTTGAAATAGGGTCATTTTCAGAAATGTAAGTCAAACACACTTGACAACATGGAGGTAGCAATATAAAGTGCATCCTCATTTACATTAAAAGTAATTGCTTGCTTTCCATAGCGGAAAGCATAAGGAAGGGAAATGCATTGTTTAAAACTACACTTGATTAGCCAAGACAGATCTTTACACGTGCCAATTTTTACATTTTACTCCTGAGATATCCATCTTTACCAGTAACATATTTTATGGGTTTATTAAAAACATCACGTTGTCTTATCCTACTTAACTGCAAATAATTCAAACAGAATGTTGGAAGATTTCCTTTGCAGCTTGTAAGAAAAAAAATGTTGTCTTTCCAAAGCTGTTGTTTTAGAAAAATCCTAAATATTTCAGGAACTGTTTCAATAGTCAAGCGAAGCCTAATACACAGTGAAAACACAATTCCTTAATACTTGTGGATCTTCACCTGTACAAGTTGTTGTACAGCAGCTTCCCCTTTTTCAGAGGAGCTCTCTGGAAAAGCTCTGGACTTAGAGTGCATTGAATGCCATCTGGCTGCAGAGTCTACCCACAGAGGCAATGCTCATGCCCACAGAGTAGCAGAGAAGTTCAATTCCAATCCAAATATTTTCCCTTTCAGGCAAGGCATGTTAGTTTTTTACTAACATAAATAAACAAAAAGCAAATACTTCTGTAAAAGAAATCTCACATCATCAGAATTAGAGCCAAGCAAATGATTATATCTTTTGGTGTAGTCAAATGAAAATACTAATAGGAATAAAAATAACAATTAATTTTCAGTCTCGCTAAGTTTATTTACTAACCTACTTGTCACATTTATTTTCAGAAGAGCAAACCACAAAACATCAAAATTTTATTCATTGAAAACTGTGAGTATTGACCTGCTCCATCCATGACACAGCTACCACAGCCCGTGCTACTCTTAATAAAGCTCAAAAGAGGCAATCACCAAACCAGGATAATTTTAAATACTGCTGTTGAAAACACCTTTCAGTTGAACTCTGAAACTCTGGGATGTGAGTGCTGTGGTTAACTTCAAGTTAACTGATTGGGAAAGAACTTCTAAATCATGCCATTCATAAGAAATAAAAATCTTCTTGAAATGAGTCCAAGACAAATGTTTTTTATATACAGGCTCAAATCTAGATTTTGAAATCATGCAAGACTGTTAAGTCAAATCAGTTATTCCTTCTTCACAAACTCCATTTTCAAGCATAATTCCATTCCATTTTATGAGTCTCTCAACATTCAGTGACATTCCTCTCTAAATATATGTTTAGGTCATATGAAGACAAGTATGCCATTTATAGGTCCATTCAGGATTAACTACATGAAATAATTAAAGTACAATGAACAACTGCAACCCCAAAGTGGAAGGTCAGAGCCCACTGAACATGTCACTCTTCATACTTACAGGAGCCCCTGTTAACTTGTACAGGATATCTGAATTTTTTTGCTGTCTGGTCCTCACAATGTGGGCCTGGGGTTTTGTGCGTGTTTTAGAAGTTAATCAGTCTTTCGGGGCAGGACTCTAAAGTAAAGTGTTACCTGGTGTGCCAGGAATGTCCTGTTTTCTTTGAGAGGAGGCTGCCAAGGTACTGCATTACCATCATGTGCCTTTCATAACCACTCACTATTATCAGCTTCTCAGTTTCATCTCTTGGATCAGCAGCAATTTCTGAAAAGCATTCATTTTCTTTGCTGGGCCAGCAAAGGGCTGTCACAGCACATGGGATTGCACCAGCAAACAGGCCCACTGGAGCAGCAAGATGCCCATCCCTCCCCAGCCTTCTGACCCCTGTGTGGGCATTGCTGGGGCTGCATGGCTGGGTCACTCAGGAACAGCAAAGGTGGAATACCACTTTCCATGCCATGTGTAGGTTTCATCTGCTGCCATGGACGGTGCTCATCCTGCAGCCCAAGTGCAAATAAATTGCTGCTGTACAGCACTAGGCTGTAGCAGACAGCAGGTAGGCTGGTAATATTTTTCCCAGAGAAGGATGATTTCATTGCCTTGTAAAAAAATTGAAATCTTCTTCCTTTCACTTTACAAAACCAAGAGCACAGACACAGACCAAAAAGACTCTGCATTACCAGGCTGAGAAAACCTTTCCTGTCACAGCTGCAGAAGAGGACAACTGAGAACCCACTCGCAAGTGTCAGCAAAGAGAGTTGGAGTTGGTTTGGGAGAGCAGGATGCAGTCTGGGTTACATCTGCTCAGACCTGGGGCAACCTCTGCAGTGCACTGCCTGATTGGAGGCTGCTGGCTCTGGGGAGCACCTGCCCCAGGAGCCATGCTCTTGTTGTGCTTGCCTCTCTGTATCTGTGCTGTTCATTGTGTCAGAAATTGCTCTTCTTCCACCACCTCTTCACTGTCCATGCCAGGCTGAACTAGCAAGAGCATGGTTCTATTCCCATAGGGAATCTCACCTATCAGCAGCAGGCAAGACAAACAATGATTTTGCACTTGCAGCCAGTTGTTCCACCTGACAGGTTTCTAAGTGAAATCAAAGCCTTAGATAGGGGTATCTCAAGGCCATTGCATGGACTGCTCTAAAACTGAGAAAAATCTTAGGGTCGAGTGGCCTCACCAGTTCCCTTCCACCTAAGAAGTGAGTTCAGTGCTACACTCAAAGGTTGTCTCCCCAGGGTCATCCCTCCATCCCTATCCTTCCCAACACCCACAGAACAAATCACCCTGACACCACCTGTGGCACAGAAGACCTCAGCAGGCAAAGAGAAACTTTTGACATTTCCAAGATCTCCTGCACACAGCACTTCAAAGAAGGTGAAACCCCCTTTGTCTCAGTGTTTCAGGCTGATGGCTGTCACCACTGTGTGTTCTCCGTGTAGAATCAATTAGTAACAGCCAGTCTCTGGTGGCTCTGCAGAGACGGGCTTTCTTCCTCTTCTGAAATGCCGTCAAGGTTTTCTCATCAAAGGATTATGCCTAGGACAAGAAAGCAAAGTAATTTAATATAAGCTGAAAGGGAAATGGAAAACTCCCCCACCTAAGGCTAAAGCAAGGGCTGCTGTATCTGGAAACACCACTATAATCTCCAAAACGATTTCTCACAGCTGCCTCAAAAAAAAAAAAAAAACAACCCAACAAAAAAAACCCCAAACCCTTTAAAAACAGCTTTTCCAGAGCATACATGTGTAAGAGGGTAAATTGGCTTAGGTCAACCCCAAGCCCACTAGCACAGGTCATTCCCTATTTCAGATACAGTCTTGTTATTTGTCCTGTATGGAAAGAGGTAGACTGCTGTAGACAGAAGTAAGGCTTTCAAACCCTGCTTAGACTCTTCGTAGACCTTCTTTTCAGTTGTTATAAACTACTGTGTAGTTTACAGCAGTGAGTTTCTGACCCACTGAGTCTAAAACAGGAAACAGGTTTATGAGATAAATGGCCACAAATTTCCTATTACTTGGTACATTTTTTTAACATATGCATTCTTTGGGCAGCATACCACATATATTATGTTCTGTAACAAACATTTAGTGAAGTAAACTTTTTAAAATATGATATAATTTGTGGACTGTTTGGTGTGTGTCCATTCTTTAAATCAGGCTGACTGATGGCTGCATCCCTTTTTCCTTCCCCCCTGCTTTTTGGTCATACATTTTATTTACCAAACCAATCTGTGAGAGTTGGAGGAAAGGCACTGTCTGTGCTTTCCTCTCACAGCGCAGATTCCAGAGACATTTTAGTACAATTCAGAAAGAGCTTGGCAGGCCCTCCCTGTCACGGTAATTCACACAGGCTTAAGGCTACCCCTCAGACAGAAAGAGAAAACAAATATGAGTGGAGGAACAATTTTCCTAACTGTTTACACTTTGTGTGAGAACTTATTCATGAAACTTGGGGCACTCTACTTTTTTATATGCTCTCACAGAATAAAGCATTTCAGTGAAGAAAACAGATGTGGTGGTTGTTTCCAGTTGGGTACTGTTTTCTCATTGTGCCCATAGATTCAGAGACAAAGAATCTCCCTCTGCCTTCTTTGCTGACCCTGCATGTCATGGGGTTTTGAGGTGACAAAAAGAACAATTAGAACAAAACAAAATCTAGTAAATAATCAGCATTAAAAATCCACCCATCAAAGAAGGAGAAACAAAGCAGAGCGAGCAAGAGGAGAGCAGGTAAGAGGTTCCTTTGGCCCTATCAGACAGAAGAACAGACAGAGCACTCCCATCCCACATGGCACCCCTACCTTCCGGGAGACAATTTCACATGGTAAAATGCCAAATCAGGTTTTAAATGCCTTGTTGTTCTGTGGTATTTTGCATAATTCTTTTCTTTTT
>VYXD01013151.1:414747-428256 GCA_013397195.1 Hylia prasina | reverse complement strand
AACCCCTCATGTCACACACGGACGGGATTGGAGTGTGTTCCCCGTGTCCCATCCACCTCCACGGATGTCATCCTGTTCGTACCCCCTCCATGCCCCACCTGTCCCCCACAGGTTTCACCCCACTGTGCACCCCGCGTTCTAGCCGCACCCATGGGTGCCAGCATGATGTCCCTTCACCCACGTCCCATCCACCTTAGGGTGTCCCCCCTCATCCCCACCGATCCCCAATGGGATGTCACCATCCTCTCTCTGGGGTGTCACCCAGCCGTGCCTCCTCCCACCCCGCCCCGCTGTTCCCCGAGGGTGACGCCCTCCTGTGCATCCCCAGAATGTTCCTCATCCGTCTGTCCCCTCTGTGGGGTGCCCATCCCTCTGTCCATTCCCCCCAAGGGATGCCCCTCTGCATGTGCTCCGCCCCTTGTCCCCGGTGTGGGGTGTCCCCCTGCGGGTCCCCCATCCCTCTGCATTCCCCTGTGGGGTGCCAGCCCCTCTGTTCTCCCTTCCGTGGGGCGTCCACAGACTGTTCCCATCTCTCTGTCCCGCCGTGGGGCACAGCGGGCAGAAGGTCCCAGAGGAAAGCGTCACCCCCAGGTAGCCGAGGTGCAGCGGAGGGGACTGAGGGGGGCAGAGTCCCCCCGTGCCACCCGCAGGCCCAGGGGGAAAAGGAAGGATCGCTCTGGAGAGGAGCCCCAATCCCAGAGTGCCGGAGCCCCGGGCTTGCTGCCGCCACCGGGAGGGACCTCACGGTCCCACAGCGGGACATCGCTGAAATCCCCCTGAATAAACAGCAAATAATCGATGGTCCGATAAATCAGCCGGAGGGAGGGGACAAATCCCGAGGTTTGGCCCCGCGGGGGGGATAACAGGCTTGGCCCAGAAGTTTCCTGCTCAACTTTTCTGCTAGAATTCTTTGCTGCTGAGGGGGAGAGTTGTCGTTGGGTTTGGGTTTTTTGTTGTTTTTTTTTTTTCCCTCCCCTTTGAGTTGTGGGCACTGAAATATTGGAAGTTTTAAAAAAAAAAAAAATCCTTAAATCCCCATTCCTCAGCCGAGAGCAGCTTTCCAGGGACAAACAGCCCAAAAAAAACCCCACCACCCCCAATTCCTGCAGCCTTTTCAGTTGCCAGCAAAATACCCAAACCCTCTCAAAAGCAGAAACCCTGACAAAAATGAAACTGGGTTTGTGTTGCCGTTGATTTTTTTTTTTTCCACAGGAATGCGAAATCTCTTCCCACCCCGCTCCCGCCTCGAAATGAAACAAAAAAATCTGCGATGGGGCGGGGGGGGCGAGCGGCACGGATGCGCTGTTTGTATTTGATCCACGTCTCGTTAATTATGCGCCTCTCGCAGATTTAGCCACTGGGATTTGCAACCGCGGGTGCTGTGACGATGCTCCAGCTTCCCAAAAAATCTCCCTCCCGGCTGGCAGTGATGGGGGAGCGCGGTCCCATCCTCCTGGGCACCCTTTCAGCTCCTCTCAGTGTGTTCCCACCCTGCTTCCCTCCGCAATTCAGCCTCTCAGTCCCTCCCAAAACAGGAGCAGAGGAGCCTCGTGCCCGGCACAGGGATGCAGGTGGCACTGGTGACACGGGGGAAGGGACAGCAGCCCACCAGCACCACTCTGGGTGACACTGCCCAGCACACAACACCATCTCACCCACACGGGCTTCACCAAGGGCATTTTCTTTGCCCTTTTTTGGCTATTTTTAAGGAGCTGACGGAACCCCCTGGTGCCACCATGAATCACAGGCTGCTGATGTCCCCTTTGCCAAGGCAGGGCCTGTGACAGTGGCACCTGGAGTTTGCCACCCACTGAAGGTCCCTAAATGCAGCAGCATTTCACTTCTCAGAGTGTTTGGAAAACTTACGTGTGGGCAAATCACCTTTAGTGAGGGCTGGAATCCTCAGCAAAAAGGGAAACTGAGGCACAAAGCCAAGCTGGGACATGCTGACAGTGACAGCAGCAAAGCTGTGGCTTCAGCCCCAGCAAACCTCCAGGCTCCCCAGCATTCCCATTGCCCAGTCCCAGCTCTCCAGTGCCAGGGAGTCCCCCAAACCCACAGGAGGGTCCCCAGTGCTCCCAGACAGGTGGATCCCCACAGCACGGGGACAAGGGACACAGTCCCTGAGCCTCCAGTCTGCACCTGGAGCCTTTTCCAATGGCATGCTGGGGGCTGTGGGGAACAGGGGGATGAGGATGGAGGGCAGGGGGGACACAGATGGAGGGCAGGGGGGACTGTGGTGGAGAGTGAGTGGGCCAGAGATGGAGGATGATGAGGAGCAAATGGACGGGAAGGGAGGGTCACAAGACAGGGATGGACAATGATGAGGGCAGGGTTGGGACAAGGTTGAAAGGCGAGCAGAGTAGGGGCAGGGATGGAGGGCAAATGGGACAGAGAGACAGAATGATGGTGCCAGGGATGGAGGACACAGGGATAGACGGGACAGGGGATGGGGACAGATGGCAAGGGGACAGGGCAGAAACCTGTCAGCAAACAGCAGGGCTGGCCCTGCTCGCTGCCTGCCAGAGCCAGGGCCAAAATCTCCCCCGCCAATGCCAGGCACCGGGCTCTGGCAGGGGGGGCTGCACTGCCCCCTCCCCAGTGGGGGAACAAATCCAGGAGCTCTGCCCAGCTCCGGGAGAAGAGACAGGAATACGTGGGGGTGGGACACAGAGCTGTTAGAGAGCACCCTGACCCTGCAGCAGTGGGGGCTCCCATGATCCCTCCCCAGGGTGGCAGTGGGATGCCATGAGACCGTCCCAGGAGGGCTGCCAAGGCTGTGTGACTGAGAGATGCGTCCAAACAGTCCCAACCTCCAAAATTCCCAACCCCAAATTCCCCCAGCCCAGCCGCTGCCATCCAAATGGGTTACAGAGCTGGCACTGCCTTGTCACCTCCTCCGTGCAGGGTGCTGGGTGTCTCCTGGTGGAGGGGACCCAAATCCAGCCAGGTGCTGTGTCAGGAGCCCCAGACCTTGGTGACATTCCTGATTTTGGGGAGGGGGCTGGATGGGGCACCCCAGCCCCTCCAGGTGCTCTGCTGGGGACACCCCCCAGTTTGGCAAGCTGGGGTCAGACTGGTACAAACCCCCCCGGCCCTGCTGGTGCTGGAAAGCAGAGCTGGAGCAGCTGGTGGTTTTTGGGAGCCACCCTCCTAGAGCGTGGGTCGCAGTGACCCACCATCATGCTCAGCTGGCTGCTGCAGGGGCACAGGGCTCTGTCTGTGTCCAGCCAAGCCCAGGGGACACCGCAGCCCCTGGTTCCCCGGCTGGAAGGAGTCCCCACCTCCCCGGTTACACAGCCCCGAGTCCCAGGACGGGGGTCCCGCGGGCAGCACGTACCCCTCCGCCGGCCCCCGCTACCCCTTAGCTGAGGTGTGCCGCGTTAATTTTTAACCCCAGCTGTCTCCCGCATGGCGGACGCCGGGCGCGCTGGCCCCGCGCACCGGGGACAAGCCGTGGCCACGCGGGGGGGACCGGCCACCCCTTCCTGGAAAGGGCTGGAGCGGGGGGTGACCCAGCCCCCGCTGCCCACGGGGTCACCGGATGGTTCCTGTCCCTCGTGGGAGCCCAGCGTGGGTTCACGGGGTGCCCGAGGAGGGGGACGCGGGTGCGGGGCAGGCGTGAGGCACGGCCCTTTGTGGCCGGGGGGGTGCGGGATGTCCCCATGGCTCCTGTGCAAACGGCAGCGGCTGCTGCCCGGGAATGTCCTGGCAGGGGGGACCCGGGCCTCAAAGCAAACAGACGCCGCGCCGGCGGTTGGGAAAAGGGCAGGAAGCGGCTTCGCTCTGCCCTCTCCCACCCAGGCGCAGTGGAGCAAGGGGGGAGCGTGGTGCGCAGAGCCCCGGGGACTGGCAAACATCCCCCAGCCTGCAGGAAGGAAGCACAGCCAGACCCCCACCCAACCCGGCCCCTCCGGGGGCTGAGGAGCTGCTCACATCGTGCAAGGGACACCACGGCCACCCGGGTGTCCCGGCCTTTGCCAGGGGGAGGGCGAGCGGGCACAGGGGGTCTGTGCCGCACGGGCGGGTGGGCTGTAGCCACAGTCCCGCCTACGTGCCAGGCAGCAGGAGAACCACGAGGACACTCGAGCTGCAGCGTTTCCACCTCCGGGGACCCTGGCAGGCGTTGGGATTTTTTTTTTTTTTTTTTTTTTTAGCCGGGGATTCGCCTGGAATTCAGACGCCCACGTGGTCCAAAATAGCCTGGCTCCAACATCCGGAGCGCCCTGCAAAAGCCATCTGCCTGCGCAGGCAGGGCGGGCAGCCGCGGGGCTGGGGCACGTCGGCACACTCCCATCCCATCCCTTCCCTTCCCGTGGCTGCCTGCGGCTGCTGCCGGGGGTCACGGGAGCCTTGGCCAGGCCGTACCCAGGACAGAGGGACAGGCAAGTGCTGTGGTGCATGGCCAGGCAGGGGACGCTGGTCCTGGGTCACACAAACACCAGGGTTTTCCCACTGCCTGCAGATTTTTGGCTCAGCCCGAGCTGCGGCTCAGCAGCCGGCTCTGGGAAGACACCGGTGACATGAAAACATTCTCAGACCAGAGAATGTTATCCTTCAGATGGGAAATGCAGAGCAAGCCAGGCTCCGGGGGGCAATTATTTCTGCTCCACCCATGTTCTCCCACATTTCATCCCCTGGCCAGCCCCCTGGTGTCATCTCAAATCCAGCCCCAGCACCTGGTGGGACAGGATCTCAAATCCAGCCCCAGCACCTGGGATGGGGGGACACCTGCCCAATGTGGTCCCTCTTCATGAGCCCTCACCACCAGGACAGCGGAGCCAGATGGGACTTTCCAAACCTCTCCTGCCTGTCCACACAAACAAGGAGACAGAAAGGTCAGAACAACCATGATTTTAAAAACAGACGTGCCAGTTACATGATTTCCACTGGAAATATCAAAGTTACTTATGGCCAGAGCTAATTTGGGCACACTTGAGTCAGGAGCCCTGACGGTGAAAACCATACTGGCCTCCTCCTGGCCACTGAGGCAGCCAGGTCATTGCTTCCTGCCCAGCACTCCGCCCCCATGCTCCTGCACCCAGGTATTGCACGCACAGGCTCAGCAGGGAGCAGGGATTTGGGATCCTGAGGATGATGGTGAGAGCCCCCTGAGCATGTCTGTGTTTTATGGAGGGCCATGGAGAAGCCTGGAATGTGTAGCATAAAATCTGGCTTACAGGGGCCAGCAGCCAGCAGTGCCTGTGGGCACAGGAGGAGGAGGTGATGCCCTGTCACCTCCCATGGCCGTGAGGCCTCCGAGAGCAAGCACGTGGTTGGTCCCTCCCCTGTGAGATCCCACCTGGACTCATTTCCCTCCATTCCACATCCCCTCTTCCCATCGACGCCGCTGCAGCTGAGCCTTGACCAAGACATTGTGGAGGTGAACCATGCTCAGTGTGCCTTGCAGAAAGGATTTTGGCATTGGAACAGGCTGCCCAGGGAAGTGGTGGAGTTGCCATCCCTGGAAGTGTTAAAAGACATGGATGTGGCACTTGGGGACATGGTACACACGGTGGTGTTGGGTTAATGGTAGGACTTGGTGTCCTTAGAGGGCTTTTCCAGCCTCTGTGATTCTGTGACTCTGTGACTCTCAAAGGCTGCCTTCTCTGTTTGGGCTGGTCTCCTTTGCCCAGCTCCACCACCCTGAGAATGTGACACCCCCTGGCTTTCACACGCTGGAGCAGCACCCAGAACCCACCCCCTTCCCCTCTGCCCATCACAGTCACCAGCAGGAACATGAGATGGATGCTATGGAAGGAGCTGACAGACCTGACTCTGCAGGTGTAAGAACCTGTCCCCCTTGCTCAGCTAAACACCATCCACCCTGTCAGCCCTGCACAGATCTGAGGCCTCTAATGATGTGTCAAAAGGACCAGTTCTATCCTGGCCACTCTTCCTCCTGGTAGGAAGCTTTGGAGCTGAGCAACAATTGGATGTGTCTCACATCACATCTGTAACCACGTGAAACCTCCAAGATCTCTCTCCTCATGTTATCTTCAAGGGACTCTTCAACACCAGGGTTCAGCTGCAAGGGCAGCACCCAGTTCTGGGGTGATCTGAGGTGTGCAAGGTTCCCATTGAGGTCTTCTGGGAGACACCCCATGCATCCAGCTGAAGAGCAGGAGCACAGGGCTGCACTCACCCACTGCTCCTGCCACCAGAGAATCCACCTCTTCCCCAGGAAACCCTCTGGGACCTTGCTGGGGACGAGCCAGCAGCCCTTCCCCCTGCCCTATCCCTCCTGCTTGCTCTCCTTGGCTAAAAGCCTCCCTGCACTCCCCACGCTCCGGGGATACTTCCACAGCCCCCCAGGGACGTCTGGCATCGAAAGAACTGGTGTGTGGGGGAGAGTTAGGCCTGAAGCTCTGACGTGTAGCTCCATTCCTTCCGGGGCAAACACAACCGAAGAAATCACGGCAAAGAGCCAGCCTGGAGTTGGATGGGAACAGACCACCATCTCCTTACCTAGGAAGACCAACTGGACTTGTCAAGAGGAAAGAAATTCATCTACATCTCACACATATGGTCTCATCCTAATGGATATGTATGAGCATAAGGGAAGAAGAATAACCTTCTGGTTAGGCTAAGGGCTTGGCAGTTGAGATTTCGCGATGCTATTCTCAGCTCTGTCCACACCTTGCTCCAAAGCCTTAGAAAACTCTTTATCCATCCTCAGGCCTCACGTTTCCATCTGGAAACGGGGCTGATACCTATTTTGTGCTCGTTGCAAAGGAGAGAGGAGGGACGCTTGGGATGCATCTCCCTCCTCAAGCGGCTCTTGTTTTGAGTTAAGGAGAGCAGGCAGGAGAGGCGGGAAGAATGAAGAGCCACGAGGCATCTCTGGGAAAGCTCCAGCACTGCTTAAGGCTGCCTAGAGAACTCAAACTTCAGTGGAAAGAGGGGAAACGGTCTTTTCCCAGCACTCTGGGGCAGCACAGCTCATCCCCTCGGATAACCCAGAGCAAACTGGAGCTATCAGAGCACGTTTTCATCCTCGTGACCCAGCCCAGCCTGTGTATCTTCCAGGAGGGATACGCTGATGTGCACTGCCCAAGCTGAAGGGCCTGCCCAGAAACCCCGGCCAGGCAGGAGTCAGTGCTGGGAAGATATTCCTTGTCAGCAAACCTGCTGGGGGAAGATGGTGCTCAGCACTGGGCCTGGCAGCGGCCTTGCCTGAGGGACTGCAGGGGATGAGGTGCTCCATGGGAGAAGGTGTCCTAGGAGCTTTGAGGAGATGAGGTGCCCAAGGTGACCCCAAGGGATGAGGTGCTCCAGGTGCCCTGAGATGCTCCACAGGATGAGGTTCTTCAAGCACCCTGAAGTTCCCCAGAGGCTGAGATGCTTCAGGGGCTCACAGCCCTTGGCCAGGCTGGAACTGGGAGATGTCACCACCTGTGCAGAGGTGGACAAGGCGTCTCCCCACCAATTCCTCACTGCTGGAAATCTCAGAGTCTGGCTGTGCCCAGGCTGGACAGAATCACCCACCTCCAGCCCAGCATGGGGGTCCCCCCATAGCCCCAGTTTTCCCAGCCCAGGGATTGCCATAGATCCGTGGGTGAACCAAGGATGTCCCTGTTTGTCCTGCCTCCCCCAGCTCCCCTGCTCCAGCACTGGCTGGGACCCTGTTCCCTGGATGGATGCCAGCACGGGTTCCCTCCTCCATCTCCTCCTCCTCCCTCAGGGCATTTCTGCAGGAGCCCAAGCCCTGCAAGGAGAACACAGAGCAGCCAGAGCAGCTGTAAATCCTTCCCTGCAGCCCAGGGCTCTGCCAAGCTCTCCCTTCCACCCAAATTTATGGAAAAGCAGGTCCCTGCCAGCGACGCACAGCACAATTGTGAGGTGGAACAGGCAGTGCTCGCCAGCTGCAGCAAGGGCTCCTGCAGCCTTTCTCTTCCTCTTCCTCAGCCTGTCACCCTCAGCAGCCTGGGGACAGGCACATCCCTGCACAGACAAAGCAGCCCCAGCACAGTTTCCATCCCCCTCGTTGCACTCCCCAACCCGAGCCCCCGGGAGCACCCCGACCCTCGGGCAGGAGCGTGAGACCCTCTATGGACAGGCACAGCCCAGCCCAAACACCCCCGTGTGCCTCCCCTTCCCCTTGTGCCCCTCAGTGCTGGCAGGGGCTGTAGCTGGGAGAGGATGAAGGGTTCAGGGAGGGAGACAAGAGCCAGAAGCTGAGCATCACTGGAGATGTTTTCCTAGCAGCAAAGGTCAGCCATGTGCCAGCCCCTTCCTCTGTCACGGCAGAGACAGTAGACCCGAATATTTGCATTTCCTGATGGCTGCGTGCTGAAATTTGCAGTTTTAATGGTGCATTAATGCTGGCTCCTGCATTTCATTACTCCTGAGAGGGAGAAAAGGCACAGAGTAAAACAGAAATTCCCCTCAATTCGGCCAGGCCAGCCTGGCCACCGAGTGCTGGCTCCTGCCAGCCACCCTTGCATGCAGCTGTGAGCTGGGCCCAGCTGTGACACACGGCCACAGAAACCCCAGCACAAAACTGGGCTTTCTTTCCTTCACTTATCCTTAACCAGGGGATGCCCTTTCCCAGGTGCAGATGTAAGCAGAACCCACCCAGCCACCAACCCAGGCAGGCTGCCCAGGATCCCCTCACAAATACAGGGTACTTTGGGGAGGTGACTTCATGGCCACTTTCCTGTTTCATATCCTGTCTGCACAGGTAAGGGAATTCAATCTACTTTTTTGCCCAAATCAGACTTGGCTGCTGCTTCTTTACTGCATCCTGGACACAAATTTTTGGTCCTGAGCTTAAGCATAAAGCACTTGGAAACCTGGCCCGGCAGCCCAGGGAAGAGGGGAGCCAGGACTTGCACAGGGGAGCCAGAGGAAGCACACATGGTGTGAGCACGAGTGCTGGGAGTGTCTGAAAGGAGGGATCAGGCAGGAGGGAACCTTCAAGATGCTCATCATGGGCAAAAGCAAAGCTTGCTGCTGGCCACACTCCATGCAATGGGCTTTTGGGATGAGTTCTGGGCTGTCCAGCACACCAATGACCAGCACCCTCTGTGTCCCTGTTGTTCAGTTCTGATTCAGGTCCACTCATGACAAGAAAGACACAGGGGCTGGAGCTTGTCCAGAGAAGGGAACAGTGCTGGGGAAAGTCTGGAGCTCAAGATGAGGAGTAGCTGAGAGGCTCAGTCTGGAGAAAAGGAGGCTGAGGGGGACCTTCTCCCTGCCCACAAGTCCCTGACAGCAGGGTGCAGCCAGGTGGGGGTCAGGCTCTGCTCCCTGGCAGCTGGCAATGGGACAAGAGGAAATAGCCTCAAGTTGTGTTTGGGGGCACTTTAGATTGGATATTAAGGAAAAATTCTTCCCAGAAGGGGTGGTAAGGCATTGGAACAGGCTGCCTAGGGAAGTGGTAGAATCCCTGTCCCTGGAAATGTTCAAGTGGATGTGGCACTTGGGGACACAGGTTAGTGGTGGCCTTGGCAGTGTTGGGTTAATGGTTGGACTCAGTGATCTTAGAGGGCTTTTCCAGCCTTAGTGATTCCATGATTCCCTGTGTTCAAGCCTGATCCAAGGGCACATGGATGAAGTCAAATACCCCAGGGCACATGGAACACCCAGGCAGCATCATGGCATCTCCTGAGGCCTTCAGACCTGCAAACCTGTGTGTCCCTACCCACTGTGCCCCTGAGGACCACCAGTGGCAGGGTGAGGTGCCTCTCCACCCTCTCCTGCGTTTGAGACCTGAAAAAGTCCCGGCTGTCAGCAAGAATGGGGGATTAGGCTGACTGAATGGGACTCCCCAATCCCCCAAACCCAATCCCTTCCACAGGCTCTCCACACCCTCCATAACCCAATGTGAAAGTGGCCCCATCAACTCTGTCGCCCAAGCCAGGGAAGACTTTCACCATCCCCATGTCTTTGGGGGTGGATCAATGGGGGGGGGGTGTCCCTTTTTGCATCGATCTGTACCATTGGGTGACTTTCCTGATGTCCAGCCTGGAATCCCTGCTTGCTTTTCCAAACCTGGTTTCCATCTGCACGGCCATCCGGCAGCTGGGTTTCGGCAGCGCCCTGCTGCCCAGGCGGGCCTGCCCTGCCTTTCCTGGCCATAAAACCAAGAGGGCAGTGGAAATATTTCGGAAACACCTTTTGCAGTTCTCTCAGCAGGGCTGCAGTTAACCCCTGAAGGGGCTGGTTGCCATCAGGAAAAACAATTTCATTCCAGCCAAATTATTTCACAGGAAAAGGCTGATTTTGGTGCCGTTTTTACCGCTGATGACTTCAGCATCGTCCCTTCGGACTCTGCCACCTTTTCCTGTTCTCATGTTCTGCAGTGACCTGGAGCTCTGGCGTTCTCCAGATCAAACGTTTTCCCTGGCTCCACTTTCAGCAGGTTCAGTTCCTCGGGGTGTCTCTGCTGAAGTGCCCTGGTTTGTGGGGCTGCTCCATCGCAGCTCAAGTTCGGGATCGCTGCTGAAGCCCAGCCCCTGCAGCCGCCCTCCGGCTATTTTCAAAGGCACCTACAGAGCATTAGGTCACAGAGACTGAAATAGCAGATTCCGGTCCAAATCAGGGTGATGAGCACATTTTGTCCAGCCTCTGCCCAGGTCCCAAGCATCCAAAAGCTCCTCCCGGCCCGGAGCCCTGTCACAGCTCCAGTGGGAACACCCTTGGGTGCCAGTGCCACACGGCCGTGGGGCAGCTCATGGAACCTCTCGCTTTCAAGACCACTTCTACCCCAGTTCAGACCCACTTCTACCCAGTTCAGCAAGGATGGGACCCTCCACAGCCTGCTGAGGACCTCCACTGGTGCCCAGGCACAGTGGGGCAGGAGGACACAATCCTCCAAAAGGGGGTTTGGGGTTCAGACAACCCTGTTATCCTTCTGCTCTGCACAAACCACACAGATGATATCTGAGAGGGGTGAAGTTGATAAGCTCAGCCCATCAGAGCTCCTCGTGCTGACCTCCAGCATGTCCCAGCCCCCTCGGCCGCTCCTGGAGACGGCAGCGCCAGGACGTGACATTCCCTCTGTTTTATCTTCACACATGGGCAGTTCTCAACAAGCAGCAAAGGCCAAGCTCTTTCACCACCTGGCACATAAGCGGGGGTAGGGAGAAAGCCAGGCTGAGAGTGCATGTGTCCCACAAGCATCCAGGAGAAGTCACACCTGGTCCCCAGGAACCAGCTTGTACCCACCAGCAAGGTCCCAGGAAGGGACAATCACTGACCAGAGGTGGAAGCCAGGTTTCTTCAGCAATGCCTTGCCTGTGACTCTGATTTATGGCTCCCAGGGCAGCCAGGTCCTCATCCCAGGTGCTGCTTTGGCCGCTGCACACTCCTGGGCCAGTCTGGGGAGGGGCACAGAGGCTGGCAGATGCTCCACAGAGATCTCACTGGAGACACTCACACCAGCTCATGGATCATCCCAAATATCCATCTCCAACGTGGTCCTGAGGAGGACATCATTGAACTACAGAATGGTTTGGATAGGAAGAGACTTTAAAAGTCATCCAGTTCCACAGGCACAGAACCTTCCACTAGAACAAGTTTGTGTTGATTTTGTTCCCATCCAACTTGGCCTTGGCTAGGACGGGGCAGCCACAGCTTCTCTGGGCACCACTTCCTCCTCACCCTCACAGGGAGGAATTTCTGCCTAATATTCATTCTAAAACGCTCATCTTTTAGTTTAAAATGTTCCCCCTTGTCCTTTCATCACCTCTGTCCGCTGCTCCCCCCAGCCTGGACCATCTCCCCACGCTCCAGTTGGTGCCATGGGATCCTTTCCACCAACGGCTCCCTCCTTCCTGAGGGCTCAGCATCCTCAACGGGTGCTTCAGAGGCAATCAAAAATTGCTATTTTTTGCCTCTGGGAGAATTCAGCAGCAATTCAGAGAAGAGCCTGGGAGCTGGGCCATCTGCATCCTGTCACACATGGCTTGACTGAGTCCCTAAATCATCCCGTGCCTCAGTTTCCCACCTTTATATAGCAGAGAGGCCATTCCTTGGGTTGTCCCACTCTGTATCCTCCCTCTGGAAACCCTCTGGGTCAGAGGCTGCCTCTTGGTGTGGGGACTGGCTGCATCCTGACTGCAGAAATTCAATTGTTGGGTATCCTGCTGCAGCTGAGGGATCTGTCTGCAGTTGGGATGCTCCTGCCCTCATGCAGAGGGAGGGCTGGGCTCCCCTCATTCAGTTTCTTGGCACAGCAATTTGCTTTCCCTTTTTAAAAGTGCAGGCTGTGGGTTTCCAGTAGCTGAGGGCTTGCCTGATTGCCCTGATTTTGGAAGGAGCTCTGAGGCCAGGAATGGAGCAAGTGCCCTCTGGAGCTCAGGGGGAACGAGGAGAGAAGGTACCACCAACCAAGCTGGAGTGCAGGGGTGGCAGGAGTCTGGAGGGACTTTGGAGAGGTGGGGTTATCCCCCAGCATCCCAGACACTCCTGGAATCAGGAGGGCTTTGCAGGCACTGAGTCACTCCAGCCCTTCAAAAACCCAACAGTGCCCATATAAATGGCAGAGGATGTGAGGAGCTTCCATAGCCCTCACAAGTGCTGCTTCCAGTTGTATTTCCCTCTTTCCTCACTCACTGAAAATCTTCTCCACCTCCTTCCAGAGCCCACATGGGGTCCAGGGTTTCCAGGAGAGCCCTGCAGCAAGGGCCGAGCAGGTGATGGGGGCTCAGGGTTCATGGGCTGAGGCTGCCACTGCTCAGCTTCCCGAGGGACACAGACAGGCAGTGCCCAAGAAAGCAGCTCCATCCCTTCCCCTGCACCTGTACAAGGAGAGGGGAGGTGCTCAGGATGCAGTAGAGAACCCCCGTCCAGGGAAGGAGGCCCAAATGAACAGCGTGGCATTTGCACTCCGTGCCCAGGCTCACCGCTGGCTCCATGCTCAGGAGCCCTGGTCCCATTGGACATCGTTTCACCTCCCCCAAAATTCCCCCCCACTTGGGAAAGGGTAAAGGTCCCAAATGCAGCTGAGGCACAGGAAGGTTCGGTGTGTCCTGATGGGATGTGGCAGGGAAGATGGAAACCCACCCGCCTTCTGTGAAACTGGGAGCAAAGCGGGGAACCACCTCCTGAATTTGGTGAGTTCCAGATGTCACTTCCCATCTCTGGTGGTCGGTCTGAGGCCCAGAGCTCCACAGGGAGGGATCAGCAGCTCCCATGGCAAGGGCTGCAGCAAAGTCCTTTCCCAGAGCCCATCACCCAGTGGCCTGTCCCCACCACGGGGACACCCCAGCTGTGCGGGGGCAGCAGAGGCAGAGCGCCCTGTCCCCTGTGGAACAGGGACGGAGGAACCGGCAGAGTTGCCATGGAGATTTTCTCCCTAGCAGATGGTCTGGGCAGGTGCAAGAGGAGCTCTGCCCCCCTCGCTGTGCGGCACAATGCCAGCCGGATCCTGCAGGAACAGGGAGCCTCTGCACCCGCCCGCTGCCAGCCCAGGGGCCACACTGGCACCACTGCCACACTGCAACACTGCCACCACTGCCACAGTGCCACCACTGCCACCAGCACTGCCACCACTGCCACAGT
>VYXD01013151.1:365935-391069 GCA_013397195.1 Hylia prasina | reverse complement strand
AAAAAAAAAAAAAAAGACACATACAAGTACAATTTAAAACTGTATGAACATTTGCAAATGTTTAGTGCAAAGTAATTATGTAAAAGCTACATTTTATGAAAGTTTGTGCTGATGTGTTTGGTAGGTTTTTTTCTTTTTTTTACCCTTTTACATCCATTTTTTTAGTTACATAAGGTTTCACTTACCTACAGTACATATGCATTGTGTTAGGTCCCATGCAAGTGGGAGTAATACCATCAGGCTTTGTAAAATGTCACTCTGATTCGCATTTAGTAAACTGCTTATTTGGTTTAACAGTCAAGTTCCTGGCACACTACACATCCTGATTTCATCTAAGTGCTCAAGCTCCTGTTTGCCTCTTCAGGTGCCTTGTGTGATGCAAACCAAACTGCTTCACGACTTCAGCCCAAAAAGTTTTTTTAGAGAAATCCACCGTTAGTTTAAGCCTGTAACAAACTGCTCTGAAAATTAAAAGCCTATTCACACAAAGTTATATGTAATGACTGTAGTAATCAGTTTATTACACAGATTAATTCATTCTTGAACGTACAAGCTCCAGGGGAGCAGTTGGGTCTTTAAATACACACAAGTTTTCTGTCATATGGATTTTTTTTTTTACCCTTACATCCAGAAAGACCTAAGCAGTTAAAAAACTTAAGAAAAAATAAGAGCTATTAGCTAGGTATTAACTGAGAAACCACATACAAACCAAAAGAAGTATGAAGGGAGGGAGAGAGTTGAAACAAATCAACATCACTTGATGCACTAATAGCTCCAGTCCATTTAAATGGTGACCGGTTAAACTTAGACCTTAAACACAGGATGTGGGTACAGCTTCTCATTGGTCATAACATTTACCTAAGGTGTAGGTCCTTCAGAATAAAATGAATACAGAAACAGCTTCAAGTTCTTCACCTTGCTTTTCATAACTGTTATGAGTTTAAAAGGATTCCACTTAAAATCCTTCATGGATCAGCAACACTGTCCCTAGAAAATCTGAAACGCGCCAGAACTCTCCCCATTCCCATTTGATTTCCCAATTTAACTCAGCAAGGAATGCTTTTAGGCTCACAAAGTTATGACTGAAGAACCAGCTTTTCACACACACACTTCTCTGCTAGGAGTCAATGTTGGTACGGGGAAATACAGTATTTCTAGTTTGTTGTTCCAAGTATGTACAACACGCAGCACTGCTGTATCAGGTAAACATGTGCACAGGGGAAGATGAGGCGTGGGCTCATAGAAAGCAGTCAAATGGAAATCAAAAGGACTTTCTCTTTCAGAGTTCCCCTATCTTTATTTGTAGAGGTTATCCAATAATTTCTTTAATTACATCGCGTACTTCTGAGTCCATTCCCGAGCTATTCTGTTGTACCTGTATGTACAAAAAGAGGATTTACTTAACATGGCATCTGCACAGTATTTCAGCTCCAGCACTCTAGTCTACACGTGGCATGAAATCACAGTACTATCATCAGTTTGTAAAATTTAAGAGGAAAATGAAACATTAAACAAGCAGAGGATACAAGAAAGCCCACAGTGCTCCATGGAAAAGAAATACCTGGTTGTGTTTACAACAGGAATACGAGACCTTTGTGACTGGAGGCACAAAATGGAGCTAGAACAGGGCTGAGGGGAAAGGATTTTCAGGAAGGCTTTATCTGTGCCTCCCCCGGCCCCATCTGCTGTGTCCCTGGGGAAACTCTTACTGTGGGGTTTCACTTGGCCATTCTGGAAAATAGATTAACATGTTCCCCCCCCCATCTCCTGCTTCCCTGCCAAGTCAAGCCCAGTACCTGCCATCAACTCATCTGCTAAACCCCAACAGCCTCATTTCTTCCTACACATTTGGCTGTTTTGGTGACTGTCAGGACACACTGATTTGTCCATCAGAATCTTTTTATTCTGAAGGCACAATATAGTTGTATTCCCAAGAAATCTGTAGCATTTGCACCCAAATACCCTTTACAGCCAGAGGAAGCTCAGGATACTTGTGTAAAACACAGCAGTTGTGTGATTAGCTTCTTTCTGGCAACAGCAGGCAAGCTGTTCATGCTCTAGAGAATTTGTAGAGTAAGACACAGCCTGAAGTTTCCTACAGTTATGTACACCAAGCTGGTTTGGTGTTGGAATTTAGTCTGTAGACAATGTTCTTTTTAGCTTAAACAATCTGACAATCCACTCATAACTAACTCTCTCCTTCATATCACTGCTCAGAGACTACCCAAGGAGCAAGTCCTTCTGTTTAAAGCCAAAATTTATTTCCCTATTTTCAGAAAAAACAGGAAGGAGTCCTGCACACTTAAAAGTGCAGATAATCACTGTTGATTGTGTCTCCAAATATGTGCTGCTGGTCTTGCAGCTCTCAAAACCAGGATGCATAAACTTCTCTTAACACTGCTCCTCAAGTATGCAGTAGAGGAAGCCAATTTGTGGACTGTTTTCCCTTCCCTGATCAGATCTGGAAGGGAACAGTGAGGTAGGAAGTGTTTACAACAACACTAAACTGTTAAAAGTGCTTGTTAGCACTGAAACTTCTCTGTACTTGCTTGAGAGTCCTCCTGCCCCACTTCTACACCATTGGTTCTTCCCTTGTGTTGTTGAGTGAAGGTAAAACAAGGAGGTTTTGTTATTTCTTTGTATGACTCCAGACCTGGAGCTGCCATGGAATATTCTCCCATTGGAGTAACTTGCTCTCCCTCTGGTGGTTATATGGGATTAAAGCAGCTCAGACTGTGGCACTATAAAGATCCCAGCGAAAGAAACAAAAAAAAAATCTCTTAGGAAGACCAGAGAGCTTTCTTTGATTTGCCTTTTTTCACTCTCACTCTTTTCCAAGAAGCAGTTCCTCTCAGCTCCCCTTTACTGTGGATTCTGCCCTGTCAAATTCCATGGGTTTTGGCTTCCATACTCACTTTTCTCTATCTGTTTTGTAGATCCGTGCAATCTCAGGCACTAAAGGATCATCTGGATTGGGATCACACAACAGAGAACAGATGGACAAAAGTACTAAGGAGAGAAAAGAGACAATGAATTAGTTCCAGGACAGCTGAAGACACCTGCATCAGTCAGCCCATGCACTTCCTTCCCCTCCAGCCAGTGGCATCAGCAGCATTTATTAAAGTTTGCCAAGGAGCACCAATGCCATGTAATTCAGCTGAGTGACTTTGAACAAACTCCTTTCACCAGTGAACTGCCCAACTTTTCACAAGCACAGTAGCACAGTGAGTAACCTCCTGGATAGGTCTACCCAGCAGCAGCCTTCAATCACCAGGCACAAGTGTTCTGCCTGAGCCTGGTAGCTGAGAGTCCTCTGGGAAAACATCCTTGCTTTTGCACCCAAAATTCAACTGTTCCCCTGCAGCAGCCACCTCACTGTTGGACGACTTGGAGAAGCATTAGTCCAAAGTCAAAGAGCAGACACATCCAGCTGAAATGAAGGAAGCAAGGGCTGTTCACAGAATGGTTTGGGTTGGGAGGGACCTTAAAGCTCATCTTGTTCAAACCCCTGCCATGAGCAGGGGCACCTTCTACCAGCAGATTGCTCCAAGCCCCATCTAACCTGGCCCTGAAGATCTGTTTAAAAATAAGCTGATCTTGCAGTGAATTAAGAGGCTTAATTTGCCAAGCATAAGGGAAGTTGACATGGATTTAGTGTAGAACAGCATTCAAAATGACCCAAGAATGCCCAGTCCCTTGCACTGCTATGGACCACAGACCCCTAGAATTGGAGTGTTTCACTATAAATACATGGGGTGTGTATCCCTGAAGGCACACCCTGCTCGGCACAGTGACAACCCTCATCCATACAAGGAGCCAGGACACTGCTGCAAAGCCACAAATAGCACATGGACATTCCTACACTCACTGCAGAGAAGGGAAGAGAAGGCAGGAAGTTATAAGCAAAGCATATTGGGACAACACTACACCAGGCATGGCAGGGACATCTTGCCCCACTCCTGAAAATGCCAAACATTCCCTTCTCTCAGCCTGTTTGGATCAAGCAGTGCCACTCCATATGTCCCTTCACCAATTGCAGCAAAGCAGTTGTCACAGTGCAGCCTCCAAGCAAGGTGCAGATGACAAGAGTGAGGAGTTTGAAGACACTAAACACGAATCTGCTCCAATTTCCATCACTTGCAGGAGGCAGAGCTATCTATGAAAAATGTACGGAAGCAGCAAGCAGCCCATAAAAGCAACAAAGGAATTAAGACAGGTTAAAATAAAGCCACTAAACAGAGATCACAGAATGGCTTGGGTTGGAAAGCCCTTCTAAGTCCATCTCATCCCAACCCTCTGCCATGGGCAGGGACACCTTCCACTGTCCCAGGCTGCTCCAAGCCCTGTCCAATCTGGACACTTCCAGGGATGGAGCAGCCACAGCTTCTCTGGGCACCCTGTGCCAGGGCCTTACCACATTCCAGAGAGAAGATGGAAACAGGTCTGATATTCAGGTTTTTTTCAAGTGGGACAAGAGTGAAATCTTCCCTTAGGGCTGAACTGCACAAGTTGCTCAGTGTGAGCAGCAAGAACCCACAAAGCCACTCAGTTCAGTTTTCCCACCTGTTTCTGTAGACACTTCACTAAGGAATTATCAATTCCCAGTTCAAAGCTTCTAAAACAAGTTTGGTGATAAACCTGTCTTGGTTTGGGTGAACATATTTCTGGTTCTAGGAAAAGGAGCAAACCTCTTCTCCCTTTTCCCAGCTTTCCACGGTGCACTTGGAGTGGGAGTTAAGAGCTTAATGGTTCTCCACCATCAACTGACACAGGGAGCATTTACTGAGCTCCCCCTCAGCTCAGAGTGTGAAGGAGGTCTGCAGAAGCCACTGCTGCTGAACTGCTGTCCCTTAGCAAGGCAGCACATTTAGCACCTGTAGCACACATCCAGCACCAGCTCTTTCCCCTCTATAAATCAAGTAAAGCCCATTGTTAGTTTTCAATGAGAACCTCTCTGCCACCTCACACTGCTTCCAACATAGTTTCTCCAGCAGTTTTCTGTAGCCCATTACTTTCTGTCTGTCAGACTCCACTGCTCTGGTCACTGAAGTTTCTTCAGCTGTAGGATGAGCAAGGCAGGTCCATTCTTGTCCCCTGCCTTCACCAGAAGACACAGGAAATCCAATCAAAAGTTTTCTGGTCAACTATTGTAACTACTCCCTCAAGTTTTATCTTATCACAGTCCTTTAAAAACCCAAGGAGTTTTTTGAACACCGTGGCTCAGCCTTCATCAGCAGAACCACGCTGCAGGTCTGTCTACTGCTCTCTGCCCACCCTCACACCCCTTCTCCTAACACCCAGCAGTTCACTTTTCAGTATCAGTCCAAAAACACTGAATAAAAGTGGACACAATCATTTGGCTCCAAGCTGCACTGCCACATTCAGCTGCTTTGATTTATTTTTCTAAGTCTTCTTTATTCCAAACTATTCTCATTACACTCGCTCTTGCTGGTCACTTCACATCATTTCCCATTTATCTGTACAGCCTCAGCAAAAAAAAAGCATTTTTAACTAAACTGGTTTAATTTTAATATTCTGCTGAACCCAGCTGTTTATCCAAAATTAATTCTGCAAGTTTCTCCCAAGGTTTTCCACTAGAACACTGCACATGCACATGTTTTAGACCAATATACAAAACAAATCTCTTGGAAAAGGCACCACCTCAAAGTTTCAAGTGCAAGGGTAAAAGGGAAGCAACCCTTACAAATGTCAGCTGTGTATCAGAGTTCTTTGATGCATCAGAGTAACAATGAGTTAAACCAACATCATGGAATAGAAGACTCACTAGGCCACCTCCCTCTGTAATCAAGGATTACTGCAATGAATTCCACAGCAAAGCCATGATATTTTCTAGTCAAATGATTACAACATTACTATCAGACAATAGAAAGTGAATCCCCCAAAAACTCTAGAACCACAGGATCAGGTTGAATAATCACACAAGGCAGGTAAGTGACACTTTACTCTTGAACATCCTGCATGGCCATAGGCAAAGCATTATCAGCTTGGCAGCATCCCTTCAAGTCTCTCACTGGCAGGGATGTACCACAAGTGTTCACTCTTTGAATTCAAGTCTGGATTTTTCTCAGTAATAGCAAAATAAATTTTACTTGCCACTGACTCAAGGGATTCATCCCCTGAAATAACTCTGTACAGAAATATTTCTCATCTTATCACTCTCTGCTGTCAGAGCTGTCCAACCACCAAGCAACTTAAACCACTGTCAGTTTAAAGCTCCTTTTCACTCGAAAATTGGTTTTGCTTTGTTTTATTTCACCAACCAGGCAGCCTACTGACCTCCAACCCTTCAACTACACTCCCCATCTATTTCTGCAGACAGATACAATTTACTCTTCAGTGTGCTTCCTGCTGCCATGGACTGGCACAGACCGGGTACTCAACACCGAGGGGCCGGGAGAACCAAACTCATCAAGCACAAGGGCTGCAAACAAAAAGCTCCTAGAAAATGGTCTCAGCTTCCCCACAGAGCAAGGACAGAAATGCATTCTCATCAGGCAGAATGATCGCTGAACACTTAAGACTCCCTGAGTAACATGCAAAGTAAGGCCCACCACTGCACAACTGAGATCTGAGTTGCCACTGCAAGACTTTCCTTCACAAAGCATGTAACACTGAAATTCATGGGTGATCTTTCTCCAGGCAGCTCCTCTGTGCAGGCAGCCATGCCACTGACAACTTGTCAACAAGACCAGCTCCAGTTCCCCACTGCACAATCCACCTCAGCAGCTGCTCTGCTCTCACACCACCAAAGTCAGCCCACCACCCTCGATGGGCAACTGCACCTTCCTGGTTGTGCCCCACCGCAGGCTGAGCAGATGTAGATGCAAATTCCAGATGTAAATTCCTGAGTTTCCTCTGCTATGAAGCAGCTCAGCCACTAGTCAGGACAATCCATGATGTCAGCTCTCCACAGGTCCTTCCAGCACTAGCCAAATGAGCAGTGCAGAACACAAAGGCCATGTGGCTACTGGAACATCCAAAGTGATGTGTTAAAGGTGTGTTAAAGCTCCTGGGACTCAGAGGTGAAGAGACTCTTAAAAGCAGCTGATCATCATCTTCCAAAACACAACCCCCAAATCATTCACTTTGTCTGCAAAGCCTGACTGGTCTAATACCAACCACTCCAGCCACCACCTTGACACGGGGCACCAACCACTACAGATCCTGCTGTTTAAGTCTAGCTGGAATTCCAACCAAACTTGCTCCAGTAAAGCATTCATCCATGGGGCACTTCAGAGTAAGGAAAAGCAGCTGAGGAGCCATGGAATCTCCAGCTGAATTCACAGAAGGGAGATAAATGGCACTTATTTTTCCAAGGTAATGAGCTGCCCAGAAGAAACAGCTGGTGTGTTCTGATCCAACTGCTGTTTGGTGCAGTTACTGCTCTCTAAAAAGGATCCAATTTAGAATCTATCTAGCAGTAGAAGTCCATCTCTAAGCAGACACAGAGCCTGCACCAACGAAATGTGTGTTACAGTAGCAAGAAGGTGCTGAGATGGTTGCTCTGCATGCCAGACCATCAGGACAGCAGGACGACACTCAGCTCTCCATCCTGGCTCGAGTCACACCAGAGTGTCAGAACCACCTGATAATGGAAAAGCTCATGCAGAGACACAGAGCAGTTAGATAAAACAGGGAAGCATCAATCCCTGGCCATCATGAGTTCACAGCAATGGCAGCATCCCACCCCACCTGCTGTGTCCTGGGTGAATGACAAACACTGTGCCAGAGCTTTCACAGAAGGCGATGTGTCACCTCCTGGAGCCCAGGCCATGGGCTCTGGCAGACAGGGCTGTGCTTCTGCTCAGCCCAGTTTTTGAGTGTGAAAGTAACCATTTGTCAGCCCAGGTTTAACTGAAACTGGTGTACCAGCTGGGAGACACCTCTGCCAGCAGAAATGGGAGCTTTGGACATGCAACACTGCTGAGGAATTAATTCTGTTTTGAAGGGTTTATCCAGCTGTCCTCCTTCTCTCACCAGCAAGGGCTCCTTTGTTTATCATCAGCCTGGCAGCCTCCACATCAAGGCTCACTGCTACTTCCATCTCTATTCCTCAAAAACAGGAAAAAACCTGACTCCTGTCAGGAACATTCTCCAACACAATCACCGTTTTTGAGTTTCAGGCCCCAAACCTTTGGCACTTGAGGTGTACAGTTACCAAATGTGTATCAGTACTGACAGATGTTAAGCTTGCAACATTAAACACTGCAAACACCACTGATCCAACAGGTTCAAATGCCTGACTCCTGACTGAACAGGCAAGACACATCCAAATAAATGAAAGGAACTCTGGCCTCTGCTCAAGTTAAATCCTATTTCTTAACCACAACCCCATTTCCAACTCCTCCAGCCATCTTCCCCAGCCTTACAGGAAATGTACCTTTAAATCTGAGCAGTTTAAACTTCTGGCTTCAAAGCAACTTGCATTCCTGCTAAGTCAGTTCAACAATTTCTGGTGACAAAAGAAGAAAAGTTAAGTGTTGCCCAGTGTACCACAGATTGGTTGAGGTTGGAAGGGATCTCTGGAGATCATCTTGTCTCAAGCAGAGCCACCTAAAATGGGTTGTCCATGACATTGTCCAGGGGCTTTGGAGTACCTCTAAGGTGGGACAGCCCACAGCCTCCCAGTGCAACCTGTGCTGGTGCTCAGCACCCTCACAGGAAAACTACAACATCGAGTGTTTCCTGCTGTTCAGAGACCCTGCTGTGCTTCAGTTTGTGCCCACTGCCTCTTGTCCTGTCACTGGGCATCACAGTCTGGCTCTGTCATCTCCACATCCTCCTTTCAAGTATTCACAGATACTGGCAAGATCCCCCTGAAGCTCCTCTTCTCCAGGTAGAGCAGTCCCAGCTCTCAGCCTGTCCTCGTAAGGGGAGATGCTCCAGTCCCTCCATGGCATTCCTGGCCCTTCACTGGGCTCTCTCCAGTACAGCCACACGTTCCTGGTCTGGAGAGCCCACACTGGACACAGCTCCAGACACAGCTTTGTCAGCACCCAACAGAGGGAAAGGATTACAGCCCTGCTGGCACCACTGCTCCCAGCACAGCCTTCTCTTGAGCAAGGGCAACTCCTGGGAAGCTGCACAAGTGGCTCAATTACAGTTGTGAGAGCTGAAACATAAAAATGGGCATTTCCCTCAGCACCCCAACTCAGCACAGCTGGAGAGACTGACCCACACTCTGTGACAAAGCCACCCTGAGTTATGTGAGTAAAGGCTACAATGGGCAAACTAAAAGCCAAATAATCAGAAACCAACTTCCTGATTTTGCAAACGGCACTGTGAATGTCCAGTCCAATCTCTCAGTACTATTACTCCCAGCAAGTCTCAGTGAAGTGATTCATGAAGAGCAACATCACAGAAGATCCTCACTGCACTGCACAGGCATGGAAGTCTGCACAGTGGGAGCTGAAGTCTTGCACGAATGAGGCTGAGCTTACTCACTGCCCCTCCCAGGCAGGGCCCTTCAGCACATTCACACAGGCTCCATGATTTGTTACAAAACATGGGGAGAAGTGGCACAAGACAGTAGATTAGTCCAACTTTTAATGCAGAAGTGCTTCAGGTCAGAATTAACTCTTGCACAGCCACATACCATATTCAGGAAAAAGTGTTTTCCCCCCCAAAATGGCTGAGAATAGCTGCAATAATGTTAAAACACTTCATTCTCCTGATTCAGGCAACAGGGGTCTTATTTATGCAGGCTTGGAGATAATGTTTTTCATTTAAGCCTACGCATTCTGCTTAAGCCTTGGAGTTCAAATTACCCACCATGGTGTGGTTAAGACTATATTTTGAGATTATTTATTCTCCAGTATGTATTCTTGAAGGAACACCGAGTTTAGAATTACTAATATAAGCAAGTCCTCTGTTGTACTGAGACAGTCACTGCTGTTCTCTCAAGATTTAACTGTTTTAACAATTGTAGGAGGGATAGAACAAAACCCCAAAATGCCAATCACCTCTATCACAGCCACAATCACTTTATTAAATTGCTTACAGAGGGCTGGCTCCAGAGTGTGAGGAGCCAAGACCCCTACCTTCACCACTGAATTGGAATGATTAAGTAACATTGACATGATTTCTCAGTCTCCCCACCAAAAAGTGGCACTTTTCACCCAAAGGAAGTCACTGCAGACTCTTTTCCTCTCTCCTTGCAGGTTAAGGTGAAAAACATCTTCATGTTTTTCATGAAGAAACACACATTAACTGGGAGCACAACAGTGAGCTGCTGACAGTGCTGCCTCCCATCTGCCTCAGGAGGAAGCTGTGCATGATAAGCTCTTTCCTAAAAGGACTGTTTCTACTCTTCCCAGATTTCTCAATCAGTAGGAAGTACATTTTTTCATAGCTGTGCTCTAAGTTTTCTGCTTACAGATTTTAAATTCAAACAGCTCGCTCCCAGTAGCATCCAATTTAAAGGGTGGCACAATTTAGGAATTACTCTAAGAAAACTACACTACAAGTAATCAAATGCTGCTTTGGAAGAGGTGTGAGCTTATTGCTGAATGTTTTAAGTCTTATTATTCACCCTAAATTACCTAATCCAACCATTTTTCCTGCTAACAACACATTCATTCTTTGATAAGGCTGATCAGTTACTAGAAAGCTGAAACACCCCTGAAATCTTTCACAACACATTCTAATCTGAATGAACACAAGATTTCAATAATTTCAACCCTGAAAGATTCAAGTTGCCTTTGTGGACTTTATTTCCATTTGTACAAGATGGGAACACCTCCCCCAGATACCAGCTCTTTGCTTCTGAAGTTGAAGCCTGCCTTTTGACAGGGCAACCCTGTGATTCTGAGGAAAGTATTCCTATAAAGTCACCTCTAAGAATTCGCTTTTTTAATTCCTTCAGTAAATGTAGCACAAGGGAGCTGGGACAAGGTTTTCTCCCAGGTTAGAGCTGTGTGGATGTTGTGCTGAGTGCAGCAGTGTGGGCATTCAGCTGAACTGTTCAGCAATGAGAAGTGATCAGCACTACAGAGCCCCCCAGACCCAGGAGGGAGAGGGGCACTGGAAGGGGCAGGTGGCACAGAACAGCCACCCTGATCCCATGGCCTATTCCAGCTGCATCACAAGGATATAGTTTGAAAAGGGTAAGAAAAAAAGAGTCCAAAGCAGAACACAGAGGGAGACTGAAGTTAAAGCATATTGGAAATGTATTTGGGCAGCAAAATTAACACTAGGATATATTTTCTGAGTGATTAAAGCTGACAGCCACTAATAGGCAGTTCACTGCCACCCTGGACCAGCCTCTTAAATTCTTGCCCCATCTTCTCCCAATTGTCCTAATTCCAGTCTATCTTCCAGTATTTTCAATCGTGCTGTCCATCACCCCACCACCCATATGGTCACTTCAGACTCCCTAAAACAATACAGCATTTTCTCCAGTTAAGCAGCACTTAAATCAAACCAGAACAGACATCAGTGCTTGGGGCTAATTTGGTGCTTCTAAAAGCAGCCAGGACTGACTGAGAGCACTTGTTAGGAAACTGCAGCAACCTGACAGTCAATCACTTTTTCTTCATCGACACCATTTTTTCAGTGCTTTCAAGACTTTGAGCCTTGTGCCCAAACAGATTCACTTCTGACAAGAGACAAGGAGATACTGTTTTGCCTTTCCATCTGCTTCTGCAAATGCCTTTAGCTGGACAGAGAAGGGAACTTCTGTGGGTTCAGGGAAAGGCAGACAATGATGATGTCCAAGGGATGAACCAGGATCACCTGTCTGAACCAGAAAGTGCTGGGAACATCATATGTAGTTGGAGAGAAGGACAGGCTACAGGAGAGCCTCAGAGCAGGGACACTGTGAAGGACAATGTAATCAATGTGCCAACTGCAGCATTTGATTACAAGGACAGTGTGAAGCTACAGAACAGAAGGGTCAAGACATGATCATGCACAGGGTAGACTCCAAATATTCCTAAATAGCCATGGCTAGACCTACAAACTTGATCCACGGTTTGTAAATCTACAGTTTCAGTAACCAGAAAATTCCAGCCTGTGTCTTCTTTCAAGATGTTTAAAGCCTCCTATTTATATTAAATATGAATATTGCTTCACCAGGCAAAGGCTATATTCTAGTGCCCCACAAACTAACACATTTCACAGGGACTAAGATGCTATTAGCTAATTATTTTAGACTGTTCAAGCTAGGCAGGTTTTAAACCATGTTTCAGTAGTCCACACCATTGCAAGTTCTGCTAAAAGAAATTACCAACTTGGAGTTCTGATGCTCCCTTGAAAGACAAATGCTTTTCAATATGACAAAGAATTAGCAACTTCACTGCTTTTTAAAAGCCACAGCTGTTCCCTTATGTATTTCACTCTGGGCGTATCTTGAACATTAAAATCTTCCATTGTCACACCCTAGGTTTTATTTTATATATATATCAATATCTATTTTTAGTTAAAATGTTCCGAGGTGAGGTGGCAGGAGTGTGTGCTCAGTGTAGTAAGACTTATCTGATCCTCTGGTAAAGCTGAGCAGTGAGTCTCCCTGTGGCCACAGGGAAGCTGGATGTCCTGAGCATCCCTTGCTCAGGAATTGGCTGCAAGCTCCATGGAGAGTCACAGGACAGAAGCAGTGACCACAGAAATGGTGGATTCCAGCAGGAATGCAGCAGCTTTTACATCCCAAATCAGTAGTTCATTTTAGCAGAGTAAAATGAAATAAGCATTGGAGGTACCTTTTGAAATAGTTAGTGCTGGGGACCACTGTGATCGTAGAATATCAAGACAAATGCTGCCATTACTGTTAATATTTGGATGATAGATTCTTGTTGTAAATGCAACCTGCAGAAGAAGGAAAATTTCAGTGTAGGTTCACGAATATACATCACACCACACGGTAACGGATAGATTTATGGCAGAAGCCACTCACCTTAGGTGGTTTGAAGGGATAATCTGTTGGGAAGTGAATTGTCAAGAAAAATACTCCACCTTGATAGGGACTGTCGTTCTGTTAATGAAAAAGAATCATTGCAGCTCGAGGAGTTACTACAAGACCACCAGTCATAAAAAGCCACGAACATCAATTCTCTCATACTTACTGGTCCCATT
The DNA here is from genome assembly GCA_013397195.1 of Hylia prasina. NCBI lineage: Eukaryota > Metazoa > Chordata > Aves > Passeriformes > Sylviidae > Hylia > Hylia prasina. Next base: position 377,977 of record VYXD01013151.1, on the reverse strand, counting down.
ATTGTAGCTTGCCAATGGAACACTGAAAAAGAGAGAGATTTACTTCAGTTTGGAGAAGCTCAAGTAATGATCTACTTTCTTCCAGACAAAGCAGCACAGAAAAGTCTATTTTAAAAACAAAGCCTTCTGGAAGGCTGCAGGGAAGCGAGCCAAGGAATTAAAGAGAGACAGAGCAAATCACTCGATACTCTGCAGTCCTCACTCCACGGCTGCTGTACCACACATGTGCCCTGCAAAAAATCCCATTACAATAAAAATCCACATAGTGGATTTTCAGACTCCAAATTGTGAGTAATTTCTAATGAATCAGCACCCATGACTGCCTTCTTCGAGCCAGCTACAGCAAAGGTCCAGCATGAACTCACACCTGCTCTCCTACTCAGACCTGTGACACACGGAGGGGAAGCCCAAGCTCTGTGTAAACCCACAGGGGTGACCTGAACCAGTGGTGTCCACACAACATTTTTAAGCTTGATCTCCACAGAGGCCTCAAAATATCATTAAAGCAGCAGAAAGAACTGTCCTAAGAGAATGCAGGAATGACAGTCTGCCCCATACTTGGAGCAGGATGTGCCAGAACACACTTCAGGTTAAAGGGGCAGAAGTTTATCCTCACTTGTATGCATCTGCTCAAGAGCACTTTCACCTGCTAACACAGAGGACTTGTGAAGACTGTTGCTGTGCTGGAAAGGAAAAATGTCAAAGCTGATAGTCTGTAGGAGGCACACTGGGGAGTTCTCAGGGTTCCTGCATCTCCACAAGCTCCAGTGCCTGTGAAAGAGCACCAGCCTAGGAAATTATTTGTGAATTAGAACTATGGAAGCTTCCCTCAGCATGGATGTCACCTACACAGCACCTTCAGGCCTGGGGAGTTGCAGATGACTCCAGTTGTTTCAAGGAAGTTTTCAAGACAGGACATGAAGCCACCTGGAAGTGTCTGTGCCTCGCTGGCACCTGGTGTCCACAGCTGTCAGGACTATGTGTGCCAAAAGCAGGAGTGGTACTACCTGTTCTCATCTAGCAGGAGCAGTTTTTAATTACATCATGGTACAGCTCAGAATGATCTCATACAAGGAAGGAGGAAAAAAGCAGAGTGGGAGCAGCCCTGGAAGGCCAGGGGAAAAGAGTGTTGAGTTGGAATAAGCTTGTTTTAATCTACTCCTACGTTTCTACAGGAATGTGTAACTTTCTATACACTTCAGCACTGCTGAGTAGCTCAGAAATGATTCAGAAAGATCTTAGCAGCTCATTTTTTCCTTTTAGAAAGGATACCTGAGCTTAGAGCTCTCAGCTCTGACAGAGATAGTGGATTTCACTGCTTAAATAGTCACTCTCTCAGGAGCCTGACTTTGAGAAACTCCACATCCAATGCAGAATTAGGAAACCAAGACAGCAGCTCACATGTAGCGTTCACCCATCTTCAAGGGGTTCAGACAGTTTCCCAGGAGCTCCCTGTCACCTGAAGCAGGACAGGGAGAAACCCAGAGGAGGGCACAAAGGGGCAACAGGGGATTGCAGCAAATCACAACAAGACCAGTAAAAATCTCACAGATCCTGAGATTCACTGTGATTGCTCTGCAGAGGCACCACTGACAAGAGAATCTCAACCAACCAATGATTCCCTTAAACCCAACAAACTCCCAGAAATAAAAACATATCCACAGGCAATCTTAACTTTTTGAAAGCTAGAAGGGAGTTTTGTGTTTCCTCCCACTCAACTCCCACCCCAGACTTGGATGCTTGTTTAACCTAAGCTTTAAATCCTGGTAACATCCAGGACAAGTCTGGTGAATGTAGAGATGGATTTGTCATGCAAAGCTTATTCCAACTGATTCTTTCCTTTGAAATCAGCCATAGAGAGGTATTTACAAAGGCAGGGGGCTGCTGGCTTTCAGTAGGTAAGCAAGGTACACGTTTGGAAAAGGTTAAGCCACTGGAAGCATACCAATGTCATCCAGTCCCCAGCACATTTCCAAAACACAGGCCAGAAGTGGGTGGAAGAAAGCTAAAACCACATTGCCAAGAAAATCCCATTCCTACAGTTCACAAGGCGGGAACAGCACTTTACTTCCTGAGGTTCATGAACTACAGGGAGGAGAAGCTCATAGCTGGGGACAGTTTGTATCAGCTGGAATAGCCACAGGACAGCATTCTGCAAGCACAGCATGTCCTCAACTCTGGGAAATGTCACTCTGACAAGGCAGCTGTGGCAAACCTGGAGCACAGGGACCTGGGAGAAGGCACCTTTCTGCTGCTGCCAGTGCTATCCACTTACACACATCCAAACTGTGGCTCTCAAGAACAAAAGTCTTTCATTAGAGGTCTTTCAGAAAGGTGGCACCAGGAGAACTGAATAGTACTTGAAAGCTTTCTGTACTCAGTAGTAACTTTCCATTCTCAGCCTTCACCAACTTCTGTTACCACCTCCTCTGCCAGACAATCGTCATCACCTTTGATAAGGCTTTGGAAAACACAAAGTAGTTTATCATGGCACAAATCACACTTGCTAATTTAAGGGAATAAAAACCTCTGACTGGCTCTCCATCTTGTAATTTCTTGTCTACAAAACTAGAAACCTCTTTGAAATACTATTTGGAAAGCAGAAATAGGTTGTGAAGCAACTACTGCTAAACACCCTCAAAACCAAGCTGGGCCTCCACTCATTTGAAAGAGCTGCTGAACAGGAACCTTCCCACTTATTTCAGTATTTTCACCCTCAGGTTTCAAGTGCCTTTTTTTTTTTTTAATGTAGCCCTACATTTCTACAGGAATGTGTAACTTTTTATGCACTTCTGAGTAACTCTGAAATGATTCAGAAAGATCTTGGCAGCATCTCTGCATTTTAGAATGGATACCTGAGCTTAGAGCTCTCAGCAGAGAAGGAGGGTTTCCCTGCTTCACTCTCCCCTCTCTCAGGAGCCTGGATGCTTTGCTGACATCACTTGTCAGACCACACTGCACAGCTAATTCAGTGCATGCTGCTTAGGGGACACTGCTGTCACAGCTTCCAAGGGTTCTCAAGGAGCCTTTTCCACATGCCAGAGCTGCTGCAGGAAGGAGTGTGAGCACAGAACAGAGCAACAACTCCCAGTCACACCCCAAGTGAAGAGACTTGCACGGGAAGGCCAAGAGGGCTGTGTGAGGCTGGCCCTTACACAGGACCTGGCAGGGCATGCTGATTTGAGTACACTTCCCAGACACCATGTATAGTTTAGATATCTGAGTTCAGAAGGCTGTGGGCAGCTGCTTGGTTTGACCACAGATCTGCTGAGGTTTTCTAATACCATCCCCCGTGAGAATTCCAGAACAGTTAATTTAAAAGGTGTAATTTAAGATGTGCACTGAGTTGCCCCATCAGTAGAGTGGGGATAACACCACTAACACACAAGGAAGGTGTAAGAGATACAGCAGAGCAGCAAACTTAAGATCAGGAGGGGGGAGTATTATCTAGTATTCTTAAAAAAACAGAAGGATTTTCCTTGCTGAGGAACTGGACATCCCATTTCAGAAGGAAAAACGTGGGAGAGGGCAGGTGCTTGCTGAGAGCAGATACTTACTGTCATCCCCGACAGGCCCTGCTGAACACTGTGCTGGAGGATCACGTGCCAGGTCGTTCAACTCCTAAAAAACAGGACGAGTTTGTTTCACTTCATTTCAAAAACAACCATGTCATTGCTCAAAGGCTGCTAGGGGCACTCTGGCAGCACCACAGAACTAATATCCAGGACTCTGGAAAGCAAAGTTGCATCTTAAACCCAGGAGACACACCTGGCACAGGCCTCAGTGACCTGTCCAGGCTCCAGAGCCCTGAGTCCCAGCAATCCTCATGGTCACAGGGGCTGTCAGGTCTGCCTGCACTGGCCCCAAGCACTACCAAGGTATTGTACCTTCTACCAGCCCCGGGGCACAGAGAGGTAAGATTGGCTCAATCCAACAACTCTCACTATCAGCCTGATTTCACTCCCTCAATTATAACAGTTCCAGTGCTGCTCCAGCTACAGTGATCCAGGTTGTCACCTCCACAGCCAGTCTGCAGCATACACAGCTCCCATAACCTGGGGCTTTTCACCTCCACACATACACACCAGTGGCCATGGGTGGACTGGAATAAAACACAAGGCCTTCCATACCTACAGACCTCGTTGAAACCCCCCTCACCTTTCAGTGGCTGTGTCAGTCAAGTCTTCCTCTGAAGAAATCCTATTAGGAGTCTGAACAGGCTGAGTAATTCACAGTACACCTCAACTATATTATTTTGCTTCAATTTGAAGCAAAATTCCAGCACAGTTCAGAGAGTTATTGTTACCAGTAATTCACATCAGCCATTTGCTCAGGAAGTGAATGTGTGGTGGGAAGTGCAAATACAGTAAAACTTTAAAGTCAAACTTTACCTGCTCCATTTCTGGCTCAGTCACTGACCTGCTTTGCATGATGGGCCTGAACATATTACCATTTTCCTCTGTGAACTCAGTCTAGAAAGCTGAACACACACCAGATAAGGATTACAACTATTATCTAGTGCTCAGGAAACACTCCCATGCTGTCCCTGGTCCATTGTGTGTTCAGCTTTTCACCTCCCGGAACAGTCCAAACTGGAATCTCCACACCAAGTTTTTGGCAGACAAAACATTTAAGTACAATGATTAAGACAAGCTGATTGCAGGAATGGAAGAAAATTGTCATTTAATGGCCTTTTGTTATTTACAGGCAGTGATTAAGCTCTTGAACAGATGATCTCTGGGAGTTCCAGCTTCTACTTCCCAGGAACTGGGAGGCCACCACTAAGCAAACCCACAAGTCACAAATGCTGCCTCACATCAAACACATAAATCTCTGGATTCCCCCCTCAGGATGCAGTGCCCCAGAAAACTTCACTGGCTCTGACACACACACACACACACCAGTTTGGGGTTTGCCCTCAGCAGCTTCCAGCTTCTAGAGAGCCCTGTGGGAAGCCTGCCTGACTTGACACCAGACTATGGAAGCTTTTCTAGTGCTCCCACTGGGCTTTTTCCACTTGGTGCTGTCCCTTCATGGACAGGAACAGACACTGAGCGTGCAGCACCTGCTGGAGAATCTTCTCCCTCCTGGAGGTGGAGAGAGCACCTCCAAGCATCCTCCGAAGGCACAAAGCCCTTTGGAGTTGCTTCAACACCCTGAACCACCAGGAATGTGCAGAAACCTACACACACCTTCCTCAGGGTCAGTCTAGTCATGGCTAAAAAGAACGAAGTGAATCTACACACAACAGGCATGAAAACTTAAAACCAGCAATGAATCTACTCTTTCTAAAGGTGTATGGAGTACAGTCCACTTCCAAACGGTATCGGACTCTGATTTTCTGGAAAAAACCTATTTAATGCTATTGTATTCAAAACCCTAAACACACAACTAAATAAATATACTTCTGACCACTTCTCATGGCATTTTATGCAGCAATACTACACATCCACAAGATTCAGAAGGTACAGCTGGAAGAATCCATGTTTCCCATGCATGACCACAACCTACCATGGCTGATGTTTACGAACACAAAACATGCACCTTCCCTGCTAAAAAAGGGAAATGGTTACAAACACGACCTTGGGCACACATTCTACCAGCTAGTAGAATACACAGAGCCCAGACACTCCCCCTACATCCTGCTGCCCAAATGCACCAACCATTCACCAAACTGCATATAACAGCGGGACCACAAGGTAAGTCCCCAGCAGACACAGAGGCAGCAGTGAAGTTCAGGTAGTAGCAGTTTCTCATCAAAACACTGTTTTGTTCTTTATATCTTCAGTTCCAGTGAGATTTCTGAATTTTCTGAAGCCCTGGGTATTATCTCAGTGCAAAGTGATGACTTAAAACAACCACTTGTGCCACTTGTCTCAGTGACAAGGTGGCAGTTCAGGTTCTGCTCTGTAAATTCACAGAGGGAAACATCACAAATTAAAAGGTCTATGTAAAAAACAGTGTCTAAGTTCCTTGTGCTTAAACAAGTATTGCACCAACTCTCAATTCAAGCCCCTGCAGCACAAAACTTCCCAAATTTTGTAGAACAGCTTGGAGAACAAGTTCAGCTCCTCCCCTTCACCCGTCAAGACACTGGAGTGCAGGCACCAGCTGCTTCTGTCTATAGGAGAGGCAAACACACCCCTGGATTTCCTGGCAGGGCATGGATAAGCCCTTTAACATGCCGTGCCATTCCCTTCCAGCTGCTCTAAAACTCCCACTACACCTGCAGAGCCAAGTTTAGGAAGAGGAAAGGAGCAGCTCATGGCTGCATCCACCCAGGGACGTGGAGAGGAGCACCCACAGCTGCTGCCCAGAGCCAGGCACTGTCCCACAGCCTGCTCTGCCTTTTGCAGGCTCCTGTGCAGCTCCCGAGGTATCACGAGCATGACACCAGACCCAGCAAGGTCCTGGCTTCCAGCTGTTGCTGAGGGATTCTGAGAACCAGCTGGTTTCTGTAACTCAGAACAAATTACTGGGAAGTTCCCATAAAACTGGAACTTGTAACATATGGAGGATTCAGTTACAGTTTGGTATCACCTACACACCTGAATGCATTGGATCCCAAGTTGCAAGGCCCGCTGTTTTTCCTGTGACCCAGGAAGTCTTGCTGGTCCAGGATCAAGCCTGACCATGACCACACTGATATTAAGCCAAAATCTAAAGACAGCCATAGCAGTTCCCATTCCAGACAGTTTTTGATCCTTAAGCACATGCAGGTTTTGCTTCAGGAATTCATAAACAGCCTTTAGATCAAGTTCCAGTTTGAGTTACTCAGCTCCCAGGGCTGCCTCACCCTGAGCTGGCTTTCCAGCTGAAGGCATCTTACAGAATTTAAAGTTTCTGCCATGTCACCTAAGCAAAATACCCCTGGGGCTGGGCCCACTGCTGTGGATCCTACCATTAACCTGACCCATCTCACAACTCTTAATGAGTCCCTTGGCAAAAATGAGGAAGTGGAAGTACGCCACAAAGCAAGGTTCAAAGGTGTCCTGCCTAAAGGCCAAACTGAACAAAACTACTACCATTAAATCCACAAAGGAGATACCCTAAAAGCTACAAAAATCTCACAAGAAACTGACATTTAGGCTCCAAAACCCAGTTTAATTGTGCTCTTAAGTTCCCAACAAACCAATCCCCACCTGGGGGTTCCAGGAAAGCATTTTAAGGAAGATGGAATGTGCTCATACCACAGATCCCCCCACTGTGTTTCCCAAGTCATGAAAGGCATCAGCTGCCAGCAAGGCCTCGAGGCTCACAGGTAAACCTGTGCCACCAGCTTCACTCAGCCCCATGCCACCCCATTCCCTACCCTCCTCCTGCTCTTCTTCCCAGGAGCTGGTACATTGCCTTTAAAACACCTCAATGCAGACATCCACAAACTGCACAAGGAGCTTTCAAAAAACTATCAAACACAAATGGTTTAAGCCTTTTAAGTTTTAACCCTGCACATGTTTCAAGTTATAATTATCAACTCCAAAGGCGTTTGTTAGTGACGTTCCAATTTACTTCTCTAGACAACGAATCCCTCCCCAGTCTAACACACTCCTGGTAAAACCTGCTCTGGCTAAAAGATAAGACTAGTTTTAAGGATTAAGTTAATGCTAATTCAGCCTTCAGTAAGAATAACCAACATAACTGGCAACATCAAGAAGCCAATCAGGCAAGTAAAAAGCCAGCACACTTTAACAGTCAGCTCCAGCAATTTTACTAAGCCTTGGTACACAGCAGAGCTCCTCAAATCCACTCCAACACACTATATGTATTCCTCTGGATTATCCAAAGTCCTCTTAGCTTGAACTCCATGGGCTCTCCACTCTGCTCCAGGCTGAGCTGCTTTCACACTGTATTTTACTAAGAGACCACATTAGCTTGATTATAAACCTAATTTCTGCCTCAGGTTGCTGCTGTAAATGAAATAAGCTTTCTATCTGCCTTTAGCAAATTTACTTGCCTGAAGCCCCTGAACCCTTAAGCAACAGGCAGTGTAGGGAGATGTTACAAAATCCTGACTTATGTAACCAAAAAGGAACTCCTAGCCACTTTAGCCATGAATTGTTCCCAGCTCTCAACAGAGTAAAGCCAAGCAATGGGGAATGAGGGCCAAAGTCGAATTGATCACACCCTGCCTCACCTCAGGACCACGCCACAGAGGAGCTGCAAGCTCCCTGTGCAGGGCCAACAGGGCAGGAGGGTGGGAAGAGCTTGTGAACCTTCCCTGGGCCAGCAGCTTCTCCCTGCCAGGTGCCAGAGCCTGTATCCATTTCCCTCAGCTCTGCTCTCCACCTGCCCAGCAGCACTGGGCAGGAGGCAGTGTCACACATGTGCACCAAGGTGAGCCCAACAATTCCCTCCAGTGTCCATAGGTGCTCTCCACCCACAGGACTGGCATTCCAGAGTATCTGCCACTCTAATGCTGTCGCTGCAATTAACAGAAGCATTTTAATCCTTTCCTTTTGACAAAAACTGCTTTTGCAATGCTTGAAGTCGCTCAGATCCCCCAACTCTGACTCCTCACAAGACTGCAAAAGTCAGAAGGCAAGTGAGCAGCATGAGAAGTCACGAAACACAGCAATAACCAAAGCACATGCTATAAACAAGCTCTGATGTAGCTGTCACCTTTCCTTTTTATTTTTTTTTCCAAAGTCTGAACAGGAAGAAGACCAAAGCAATGTGTAACTTCCTCCTGGTGTAGAATGTGAGTATCAAAACACCTCTGTAGCTGACAGAAGCTGCAGCAGCACTCTCTGTACACGAGCTCCCCGACACAGATGGGCTGTGCTGGCAGCTCCACGCGCGCAGCGAGAGGCCCAGCGGAAGGACCCAGTGGCTCCCACTGGCTGCTGTACAGAACTGGCAGCACTGAAATAACACCAGCTCTGCTCAGCACAGGTAGCACAAAGACAACTCTGACCACCAGTGCTGGTCTGCACCCTTGTCCTCATACATCCCACCCACAGGCACTGCTCCTTTTGGCAGAAGTGATGCCTAACCATATCTGGACTGCAGGACTACAGCAAGTACTACCACCCTCTTCCACAGCTACACAGGAACAGCACTACAGAATTCAGTGTAGCTACCCGGTTTTGGGGCCTATGCATTATAAGCAGTAGTAATCCCCAGTTCCTCTGCTATAGAAAGTGTTTTAGTTGTGCAGGGCTCAAGCACAGCTGCTGCCTTCCCTTCCCCCTCACCTGCCAATCACACAGGGGAACCCGTGAAAGACAATGAGCTAACCTTTTCCCTGCTCTCCCATTCAAAGAACTCCAAATGCTGCCCTAGTTATCCAGTTATAGGTATTGCATTCCCTAAAGATAGCCAACACAGATGGGGATGTGGCTGAATCCAAAGGGTTTCGGCTTAAACCTTAAAATGGAAGGCCCTCCTGTACATCCCCTCCCATCCTGCCCTTGGACAGCTTCAGACTGCTTTTCTTCTCTTATAAAATACATCTAGAATAAAATAGATCATTTTTAGATATATATAAAAGTGCCAATTCTATTACTATACCTCAGTGTTACCCCAAGAACTCTGTGTGGCAGTATTGCTTCTGCCCCAAACACTTCTCACAAGAAAATTACTACAAGTTGCAGCTCCGTGATCCAATAAAAGCAGCTAAACAAGAATCTGGAGCTGCACTGCCTGAAATATTGTGGTGAGTAACACAGGCAGCAATCTGAGAGCAGGTCTCACCCAGCCTGAGCTCTTCTGGAGCATCTGCTTAGAGAACAGCTGCTGCTGTGTGCACACATGTTGCCCCAGCTCGAGCCTCTGCACAATCCCAAGAGCAACTGTGCCACCAGTGCCACACTGGGATGGACTGTGCAGGCTCCTGCGCTGCCTCACATGCCAGCAACAACACGGGCTGGCTGCTTGTTCTGCCCCTCTCCCAGCCCGGCCCAGTTCAACACACAAGAGGCCATTTCAGGTAACACTGTATCAAACCTTTACTCTTGGGATTTTCTCCTTCCCAAGTTCTCAGCCCCGTGTTATTCGAGGACACAAAACTTTTGACAAAAACCGCATAGAAAGCCTTTGTGATTCAGTAAAAACCCCAACTGCCAAGAGCAAGAGCCAGTGGCCAGACAGCCCTGTACACTGATATACCACGACTGATAACACCCTTAAAAAAGAGCCAAAGCAGCAGTTTTCTCCCCCATCGTGTCTCTGCTCCAGTCCACTGGGATTATTCCTACTCAACACACATTCTGCAGGCTTCTGCTCCTGCCACAAGCTGCAGCAGCAAAGGTCAGAAACTGGCTGTCCCCTCGTTATCCTGACAGGGACGGCCACTACACACTCCCAGAGACCAGAACAACCCTGAGATGATGATAGCAGCGCTCTCCACGGGGTTTAAAATAGCCAGAGCGTAAACAGCCAGCCGTGATTACTGAAGCACTTACACTGAGACACCCACAGCAACTCACTCAGAGTGCTCCTTCCAGCCTGTAGCTTCACACCCATCCAACTTTCAAAGCATCTGGGCTGCTACAACAGGCAGATTTATTTCCCTCCCCATACGCTGTTTTGTGGAAATGCTGCCTCCAGCCCCATCACCGCCCTCTTCTCCACAGCCACCACACTCACTCCACTGAAACTCTCGTGGCAGAGCTCACACAAAACTGCTTTGGTGATGCTCTCGCTACTTCCCAAGGCTTTGAAGACTCTCACTCCCCTACACAGTCCCCATTATCTCAGGGTTCTCTAGTCTTGAAAAGCAGCATGAAGAGCCAGTCCACAAGCACCCAACGTTATTAACAAAGACTCCACACAGCCAGCTTTTCTCCTGCCACAAACCAGCCTGGAAACACAAGTGCTCTCAGAGTGTTGACTCCTGACACTCAGCATGCACTGAACTACAACCAAGCAGCTTTCCTGAGTTATGTGACACAAGATTCACCCTCCCCACGACGGCCCTGCACTGCCGGTGTGTGCCCAGCCCCCCACAGCCACATTTACCCCATTCAGTATCCACTGCTGCATCTCCCAGGCCTGTGCACCCACTGCCGAGGAGTAAGGGCACTTCCAAAGCACCTGTGAGCCCACAAACACTGTGCAAGAGTCCTCACAATGCCCTGAGGACCACTAAAGTAAGGGACCAGACACTGCAGAGAAGTAACAATCAGCTGGAACACAACTTCCTTATGTAACACGCTACCAGACCCACAGCAGGAAAATCCAACAGTCTGAAATCATACTCCAAACGCCTCCCTTCCCAGGGCTACCCATTCCACAGGCATAAGTAAGGCTTCAAGTTCTCTTCCATTTTCTTCTCCACCTGAGCTTTAACCTGATCAGTAGGACACATGAAGCTTCACAAAGCCTCCAAGGTAACCTACAACCAAAGCAGAGATGTTAACACAGACCCGACACTACACACAAAACCAAACAGGGCTACAGAGTGAGCTACAAGGTAGTGGGTTTACAGCTGGTTCTAGATAAAAAATAATTCACATAGTGATCAAGAGGAGAAACGCTATGGGAGGGCTGGTTCCTACAGCTAAACCTTGTACAGATTCCAAACTGACAGCTACACATTTTGCAAGAAAAAGGATACAAATTCCCTGCCTGAGTTACCAAGGTAATACAAGTGGACTGCAATTACCGTCGAGGGTTTTTTTCCTGGTAAAAGACATTGATGATCAAGCAAACACTGTCCTAAGCCGGCAGTGGACTGGGGAGCAGTGTTTTTCCAAAAGGCCGGGACACGGAGCACAGCGCAGCTCCCGCTCCAGGAGAAGGCAAGCTCGCAGCTTTCTCTACAAGCCTGCGGGATGACTCAGGTTGTAGAACAGCGCTGGCTCCATTAAAAGAGCAAACCACACTACTGTGTGACAGGTTTACTGCGCTCAGCGCTCTACCGCCCGACACCGCGATCCCTGTCGCTGCTGGAGGAGGTAGAGGAGCCCTTGGACACGGGGCTCCGAGACGAGCCACGCCGGAACTTCCAGCGCGGGCCACGCTGCGCTCCTCGGGGCGCCTTCCCCCGGCCGGGCCGAGCCCCCGCGGAGCCGCAGCAGCTGCCGGGGCCGCCGCCGCCCC
>VYXD01013151.1:331631-365199 GCA_013397195.1 Hylia prasina | reverse complement strand
CGAGCCCAGAGTCCCCGAGGCCCTGTCCCAAGCAGGCCGGGAGTGCATTTGGGTCAGGCAGAGCCCTCTTGGAGCTCTTCAGTGGCCGCAGGGGTAACTGGCTTGTCCTGATCGAGCTCCTGGCCCTGGGAACCACCATTCACGCTAAATAGCACTGAAAACACCGCTGGTGACACAGTGTCCCACAGTGTCCCTGCTCCTTCTGGCTGCTCATGTGCCCAGGTGGGGTTGAGGGTCCCTGGTGCTGCCTCTGGGCCACGGTGGGCTCTTCTCAGGCTGACTTTGCTGCCAGCCTTCTGCAAGACTTCAGCATTTTTGGAGGCTGTAGCACAGGGTGTATTTTGAATTAATTTCTTTTCCTTCCACATTTGTTACATAGAAAATAAATCACAATTTCATAAAAATGGCTCTCGGGGTTGTTTTTTGGTTGGTTGGTTGGTGTTTCGTTTTGTTTTCCTCAACTACTTTGGTTCATTTTGTGGTTTTTCCTGCTCTTTTCTTTCTTTCCTGTTCATTTAGGGCACCCCTTGATTGCCACATTGCAGACAGCCCTGCACAGCTCATTGATCTGATGGCAACACTCCCTTCGTCCTGGCCACAGCACCTGGAAAGGCTCAAACACTAATCCCAAGCAGTCCTGCCTCTTAAAGGCAATCCTGGCTTGGGGTAAAACTGCTTTTCTTCCAGCATTCTCTGCTTTCCTTTTGTATGGCCCAGCCAATGCCTGATCCCAGCCGGGCAACCTGATCCCCATCACTGGAAGTGACATCACAGATTCCTGTTCTCAGGAGAAGCTCCTGTGGTCCCTGAGGGCAGGACAGCCCCTCACTCCGACCTGGTCAGGCAAACATCATGGCTGGGAGCACATTCCAGGGCACAAAAGGCTTCCCGCCCCTTGGGAATATCTCTGGAACCAACTTTTTCCTTTTCTGGGGCAATTTTCCAAGTACCCTCAAGTCACAGCTCTAAGGACTTCACAACAGACAAGATGAAAGTATCCTTTTTCTAGTATTTGCAGGAGAAGTGTTGGATTTAGTCCCCACAAAGAGAGAGAAAAATGGTTTTGTTGTGGTTGTGGTACCAGGGATAATGATCTGCTGTTTGCTGCCAGCTGGATGCAAACTGCTCCACGAGATAAGAAATGGAAGCAGGAAAGTCATTTCCATAATGGTTTTTCACAAGGTAATACCTGAGACATCCAGGTGACATTTCATGGAATCACAGACTGGCTTAGGTTGGATGAGATGGTAAAGATCATCCCAGTCCTACCCCCTACACCTTCCACTATCCCAGCTTGCCCCAAGCTCTGTGCAGCCTGGCCTTGGACACTTCCAGGGGTCCAGGGGCAGCCACAGCTTTCCACACACCCCCTCATGGCATTTGAGGAGATTCCACCTGCAGCTTCCTCCCTGCTGTCTGCCAGGGCCAGAGCTGCTCCTGCAGACACTGTGGGTGTGGCTGTCCCCATCCTGGGGACACTGCTGTGCCCTGAGCTCCCAAGGGAGGTGCTGAGGGATCTGCAGGCACCATCCCATGCCAACATCTGCTCCCAAACATCAGCGTCGCTGGAGTTCTCTGAGTCCTGCCTTGTCCTCCTGTCTCCCTCTGCCTTTCCTTCACCATCTCCCTCTGATCAGTTCTGCTCTGCAGGGTCAAGTTGCAGTGCTGTATTAGGGGAAAAAAAAAAAAACCCTTGAAGGGCTTAGGGAAAGGCACAGGAATTTAAAGGAATAGAAACTTCCCAGCCAAGCTGGCTAAATCTAGTTATTCCATGCTTTCATAACGTATCAGGCCTTGGTTAGAGGGTGTGAAAAAGTCACTCTAAAGGAGGAAAGACGACTGGAAAAGGAGAAACTTCCGATGCTGGGCACACAGTGGTGGGCAAGATTCAAAGAAAAAAGAAAACTCCCAGAAAAAAAGGACCAGGAGCAGCTCCTGTCCCAAAGATGCTCTGCCCAGCAGTACTACCCCAGGCATGGAATCATGGAATGGTTTGGGTTGGAAGGGACTGGAAGCTCATCATGTTCCAGTGCCAGCCTGTGACAACTCCAAAATGAGCAAAAAATGGTTTTTGCACCCAACATGTAAGTGGGGACTCGGTGTCACAGGACACTGCAGGTGCTGGCAGCTGACAGACTCAGAAATCACAGATTGATCCACTGACATGGATTAAATTCAAACTCTTTCTCCTGGGAAAGCTCTGGTGCTCCAAAAGAAGGCAGAACCTCAGTGGGTGAGGGGCGTGCAGCCCCACGATCCAGGGATGGAGGGATGCTCCATTCTGCCACCAGGATTTTCAACTCTTCATTGCTGAGAGGTCCAGGCTGGGGTCAGGGTGAGGCAAAGGATCTCCCAAGCTGGGCACATCCCTGGAAAGGCATCATGTCCCCATGTGGGTTTGGTGAGCTGAGATCAGACAGAATCTGGAGGCCAAGGGGGAAACTCCCAAATCCTCAGGCCAGGACACTCCCCTGGCCCCCTTGACTACCACCTCCTTTGTCCCACGGCAAAATGCTTGGATGAGAAGGTTGTCAAGGAGCATTTGGACAATGCTCTCAGGCACTGGGTGGGATTCCTGGGGCTGTCCTGTGCAGGGCCAGGAACTGGACTTGATAATCTTTGTGTGTCCCTTCCAACTGAGGATATTCCATGATTCTGTGGTCTGTGAAAGTGCTTGGCTCAGCAAGTGAGAGATGATGTGTGCTTAGGAGCTTCAGGAAGCAGCTGTCCTGCTGCCCTCAGATCTCCTGCAGCACACGGTGGCTCCTCGCTGCACCAGAGAGTCTGGCCTGGTTCACACAGCCCAAGGCCACACAGAATATTGCAGAGCACTTTATTTTTGCTATTTTGTGGCAATAAAGCAGCCCTGTCACAGGGGACCTCTGAGAGACACTGCTGGTGCAACTGCAGCACTAAAAAAACCGACTGCAGCACTTTTAGTCAAGGGACCAAAGGCACTTTTGACACCAGCCTGGCACTGGAAGCCCATCCCTGCAGGTATCCCTGGTGAAAGCTGTCACTGGGCAGCCTGCCCTCTGCATGAAGCCAGCAGCTCTACCTGCTTTCACAGGGCAATGGAAAAAAAGGAAATTAAAGGAAGGAAGTGCTGCTGCCATGCCCATCCTGCAGCAGAGCCAGCTCTGTCATGCTGCTGTGGCCTGCTCACAGCCCTTCACCCAAGGGATGCCAGGGAAAACACCCTGTTCCTGGCCTGGCTTTTGGCTGGGAACATGCCACATGTCTGCAGCCTCTATTTGGGGGCAAGTCTGGGCACCACAATATGGGAAAGATCTAAAGCTGTTAGCATCCAAAGGATGGACACAAGGATGGAAGAACGGCCCAGAGGGACCACACAAGGAGCAGCTGAGGCACTGGGCCTGTCCAGATGAAGCAGAGGAGAGTGAGGTCAGACCTCCCCAGGGGCTGCAGCTCCTCCCGAGGGACAGCTCCAATCTCTGCTCCCTGGGACCAGAGACAGGACCTGAGGGAATGGCTGGAGCTCTGTCAGGGAAGGTTTAGGTTGGATATCAGGAAAAGGTTCTTCCTCCAGAGGACACTGGCGGGGCACTGACCAGGCTCCTCAGGGAATGGTCACAGCCCCAAGGCTGCCAGAGCTCCAGGAGTGTTTGGACAACACTCTCAGGCATGGGATGGGATTGATGGGGTGTCTGTGCAGGGACAGGAGTTGGACTGGATGATCTGTGTGGGTCCCTTCCAACCCAGGATATTCCATGACTCCTTGGTTCTCCTGCTCTCAGCAAGGGCTGCAGTGTTTGTAGGTTGCTGTAGACAGAGTTGATTTCTGTGCCCAACTCAGCCTCACGCAGCCCAGTTGGAGGTGCCATGGTGCTGATCCACAGAGGTGCCTTGCTGGGGTTTTTTATGCATTTAAGATTTTCCAGCATCATGTGTGATGCTTGAGAGAATAACAGCGAACAGGGACAGAGAGAATGTCAATCAAGACACGATCTGGAAAAGCAAATTGTTGGCCAGAGGAAGGCCAGGGAGCACAATGGGGGCAGTTTCAATCCTGCCACTTCTTGTTGGCTTTGCAGAGGCACTGGGTGGCACTGGGCAGCACTGGGCTCTGTTTCCAGGCAAGCTCAGATATTGCAGGTGTCCAGAGGAGGCCACAGAGATATTTTGAGGGTGGGAGCTCCTCTGCTCTGGAGCCAGGCTGGGAGAGCTGGGGTGCTCAGCCTGGAGAAGGGAAGGCTCCAGGGAGAGCTCAGAGCCCCTTCCAGTGCCTAAAGGGGCTCCAAGAGGGGACTTTGGACAAGGATTTGGAGTGACAGGACAAGGGGAAATGACTTCCCACTGCCAGAGATCAGTGTTAGATGGGATATTGGGAAGAAATTCTTCCCTGTGAGGGTGGGGAGCACCTGGCACAGGCTGCCCAGAGAAGCTGTGGCTGCCCCATCCCTGGAAGTGCTCAAGGCCAGGTTGGATGGGGCTTGGAGCAACCTGGGACAGGGAAAGTTGTCCCTGCCCATGGCAGGTGTTGGGAATGAGATGAACCTTAAGGTCCCTTTCCACCCTAACCATTCCATGGTTCCAAAATTCTATGAAACCTCGTTCCTGGAGTTTAGACTCACCTTTTATGCTAGTACCACAGCTCTGCTCCAAACAGAAGTGAGACAGAAATACTGCAGGTGTTGGTGTGCTGAGGGTAGAACCGAAAGCCAGGCCAGGCCCTGTGGCAGGAGAGCCACCAGCTGCTTGGGGACCTTCAAGAAGGTGTCTGGGGAGCCAGACAGCCCAGCCACCACAGTGAAGAGCCAACCAGAGCAGTGAAGCCCAGCTGGAAGGGGACAAGCGTTATCCCAGAGCTGCAGGAGGAAGTGATTCACTTGATGTTTTAGCCAGCCTTTGTGTTGATGAAGCAAACATGTTGGCTGTATCCACAGGCCCTCCTGGGGCTGGGAATGCTGCCCAGATGATGTGCTGGGGTTTCTAAGGTACCACTGAAACAAGCAGCTCCCTGCCAGGCCCTTCCTCCCACTCTCTGGGTTTGAGGATGCTTGAGTTGTGTCCACAGAAGGGCAGCAGAGCACAAGTGTGATGAGCAGCTGAGGGAGTTTGGGGGGCTCAGGCTGAAGAAAAGGAGACTCAGGGGGGACCTTCTCTCTCCACAGCTCCCTGGCAGGAGGGGTGGGCTCTGCACTCAGGGACAAAGAGAAATGGCCTCAAACCAGCACTTCTAGAGGAACTTTATGCTGGATATTAGGGAAAATTTCTTGACCCAAAAGGGCTGTCAAGCACTGGCCCAGGCTTCCCAGGGCAGTGATGGGGTCTCCATCCCTGGAGGGATTAAAAAGAGGTGTGCACTTGGGGACATGGGTTAGTGGTGGACTTGGCACTTCGGAGGAAATAGTTGGACTTGATGGTCTCAAGGCTCTTTTCCAATCTAAATGATTCTTTAATTCTATAATTTTAATTAAATGTGAACCGTGGGCATGTCTGAGTCAAGATCCTTGTGCTGTAAGCCTGTGACAGCCTCCAGAGACCCTGGCAATGTGGGTCTGTGGGGATTGTCAGGATCCCAGGGACATTCCTGGATAGAAAGCAATGGGACCCTGAATGTGTTCTGCACAGTCACTCCCTTTCCCAGCCTGTATCTACCTGGTTTGGCTCCAAAGAGGCTATGGGTGACCATGCTGAGAGCTTTGCTGAAGTGAAGGTTCTCCCCTCATCCCTACAGCCAGTTTTCTTGCCATTCCAGGTAGTTGGATCCATCAGATATGATGTGAAATCCCTGATGGCTGTTCCTGTCTCATCCTTCAGGTGTTTGGCAGGGATTGCTGGGATGATTTGCTCCATCACTTTCCCAGGGTCAGAGGTGACATTGAGCAGGCTGCAGTTCACCTCCTCAAAGCTGGGTGTGAAATTTCCTTCTCCCACTCACCAGGAACTTCCTGATTGCTACAACATTCCAAAGAGCTCAGAGATGAACTTTGCCAGGGCATCATCCATCTGCCTCAGCATCCTTGAGTGCATCCCACCTGCTCCTATGGGCTTGCATATGTGTCCCCTAATCCATGTTCTTCCAGGATGGGAATACCTCTCCACTGCTTGGAATGAGGAACTGGAAGTGTTGAGGGCCTCGCTGGCTACAAGAGCCTGGCTGCAGGAAGCCCCTGCTGTGTTGCCAGCGCTCATGGGCACTGCTTTCCCAACCCAGCATCTCCTGGAAATGTGTGAGGTGGGAGCATCCAGGGCACCGTGAATCACCTTCTGCTAGATGGAGCCTGTTTGGAGTCTGTTTTGCCCCTGGCAACCTGCTGAGCTGAAACAATGCAATCTCTGAAATATACTGCCCTCCACAGACTAAATCTCAATACATTCTGGTTTCCTTCCTCATTCCAGTTCCACTCAGACGATGTCCTGGCAGATTTGGGGCTTTCCAGCATGTGTAAACTCATGGAAACCTGGCCCAGCCACCAGTGCCTGGATTTCCTGTGGGCTGAGAGACCTCATGGATGCCCTGTGTGGGAGAGCTCTGGCACTCTACCGGCTGCCCGCAGCTGGCAGAGCTTCTTTCATTTTCACTTTTCCACGCAGCTCCACCCGTGGCTCCAGAAGCCCGCACGTCGCAGCGGCTCCCGGGGGTCGTCTGCAGGGGCCTCTGNTCTGCAGGAGCCTCTGCAAGGAGCCGCAGCTGCCCAGGCGGGAGCGCAGAGCCGGGAGCCGCAGCGCAGGGAGCCCGGGGCTGGAAACCTCCGGTGAGTGCGGCCAGAGCGGCGACAGCCCTGTGGCTGCGGAGCAGGAGGCGCTGGCATCGCTTTGGGAGCGGGGTGACCAGCCAGGCTCTGTCTTGCCGAGCCCGTCTGGGCGCGGGGGACAGCCCGAGGGCGGTAAGCGCAGGTGCTTTGGGGCGCTCAGTGAGTGCTGGGCGCACGCATCCCCCTGATCTGCTCTTACCCGCCCCTACAGCGCCGCCGTGGGTGCTGAGGACCCGCTGCTGCTCTGTGCGCCGGGGACAAGTCGCTGCTGAGCCCGCAGATGTCCCGGGAGCCGCGGCAGCGCTGTGCCCCGCGGATCCCGCAGGCCCGCGGCGGGGGGGGGGGGCGCGCCCCGTAGCTNGCGCGCCGTGTACCTGCTGCTGGCGCTCTGTGCCGGGGCTCTGCTCCTCGCCGGGCAGCCCCTCGTGCCCACCGCCCGCAGCCTCACCTTCCACTTCGCCACCCTGCAGATCGGGGCGCTGCTCAAGGGCACCTGCTACCTGGCCGAGGAGATCTTTCACCTGGAATCCAGGTGAGCCAGCGGGGCTGGCTGCCTGCGGCGCTCCTGGGACCACCCGGGGGTCAAGGGCGTTGCACCCTCGGGGTGTGGTGTGGTTTGCTCCTGGTGTTTGTGCCCACACCTGCCCTCTGTGGCAATGATGTGCTGTGCCCAGCAGCCCTCTGCTGCCCTCTGTCACCCTCCTGTCCCTCTCATCTCTTGCTACCTCTCCCCCTCTCCCACCTGCCCAGCTCCCCCATATATCCATGGATGTCTCCTCTCCATGGTTAATCCCTAGTGTGCCCTTTCCCTGGGGAACAGATCTTGGCCCCCAGCCTTTCCCCACCACCCAGTGCTAGAGGGCAGGGGGCTGTTGTCCCCCTTTGCTGTCCAGGGTGACATTCCATCTGCTCCCTCTGAGTCCCACGGGTGCTGCAAGGGACCCAAGCCCTCTCCTGGCTGGGGGCACTGGGGTGTGCTGGCCAGGGTCCCACACAGCTCTGTAGTGCTCTGGAAGGTTGGTGGCGCTGGCCAGGAGATGGGAGCAGCCCTGGCCACGGCTGCTGAGGGTGGGTGGGTGGCCACCAGCCTGACTCCTGTCTCCCTGTCCCACCCAGGCACCACGGCAGCTTCTGGAGGGCCCTGAGCACCTGCTTCCCCCTGCGCTGGCACGGGGCCATGCTGCTCGTCTGTGGCTCAGCCTACGTGGCTCTCCTCGGTGACGGGCAGCCACTTGGCCTCCACCTCACCCTGGCCAGTCTGTGCCAGCTCCTCATGCTTGCCCTGGGGCTCCAGGTAAGGTTCCCACACCTCCAGCCTGGCCGGCTGCCCGGGGAGCCCTGCAGCCCATGGGGGCACGTAGCCGGCTCCACATGGCCTCTGCATGTCCAGCCTGCCCAGAGTCGGCCTGGTGGGAGGAACACTCTCAGCTCAGCCCTGCAAAGCTGATCTCCCTGGCCCCCTGCTGCCAGGAGTGTTGGCACAACCCCTCCAGGGGATGGCACAGCTCCCCCCGACATGAAAACCAGAGGTATTTTAAATCTGTCAGTCAAGCTGGCACTTGAGGGGAAAGCAGAGCCTGTGTGCTCTCAATTATCAGTGTGGTGTGGGGGCAGAGCCAAGCCCCAGGTGCCTCTGCAGCATTGGGAGGGCTCTGCTGTGCCCCAGCAGTGCTGGAAGGGTCACACAGGCTGCAGCAGGTGCTTCTATCAGGTGCCTGTGGGACAGGACACCCATCTCCACCTAAATGCACACACAGAGCTGGCAGAGGCCATTGGGAATCCCACCATCAGGCACTGGGGTGTCCTCCCCCATGCTGGAAGCACAGGGCAGATGCACAAGTTGCACTGGGACACACAATCCCAGTGGAAGGTGCAGCCAGGGAAATGCCTGGCTCACTCCAGGCACCAGTCCCCTCCTCTGTAGGGGCTGTGGGGGCTTTCAGTGCTTTGCCCCACTGGAAGGGGCTGGTGGGGTTGGTCACTCTCCAGATCTCTGGAGTTCTCCAGCCCCTGTGGAGAACTGACTGTTGTGGAAGGCCCAGGTGGCTGCTGTCATCACTTGGTCTGTCTGTCCTTCCCTCCACAGAAGCCCTCAGCAGTGGAGATGTCTGAGATGTCCGAGAGGTCCAAGCAAAACGTTGCTCATGGGCTTGCCTGGTCCTATTACGTTGGGTACCTAAAAATAGTCCTGCCACGTACGTAGCTGTATCCCTGCATCTCCTGCCTACAGGCAGAAATAGCTCCTAATAACCATCCTCCCACTTTTACAGTGTTAGCAGGGAAATGGGGAGCAAGGCAGAATGCAGCTGTACTCACACCAGGCACCTCTGCCTGATGCTCTTTTCAACCAGGGATGAAAAAGTCCATGGAGGAATTCAGCAGAGCCAATCCCAACCTGCTGGCGTGCAGGAAGACCTGGAAGCTCCACATCTTGGTCCCTCTGAGCTGTGAGGTCTATGATGAGCTGGAGAAAGCTGACAGCAATATCCAGTACCTGGCAGACCTCACTGAAACCACCCTGGCCCGAGCTGGCACCAAAAAGAGGGTCTACAAACACAGCCTCTACACAATCAGGGATGAAGAAAACCAGGTATGCTGAGAGCAGCATTGGGAGCATCATCCCAAAAGTCTTGCTGGCCCCAGAAGTGGCCGTAAGTCACCTCTCCTATTACCTCTCCTATTAGATACTCCCAGCTTTCACCAGGCTCCCACGAGATGGAGAGATTTCATTCCTGTACCCCTTCCTGCTGGCTGCCTTCTCCCAGGCTCAGATGGTGGGTTTGTTTAACCCTTCCTGGAGCTGATTGAAGTCCAGAAAACATTACAAAACTGAGCAAAAAAAAGCAGATGTGGACTACAGAGCATCACTTCCCATGAAGAATGTTTCTTTGTGTTGTGAAGAGGTGCTTGAAGATGTCTATGTGAGTCATTATTTGACTCCCTCCTTTCCTCCATTCACCCCTTTTCTAGGCTGGTGAGCCCTGAATCTCTCCATTTCACATTGCAATTATCTCCTCCCACATCTCCTGGCAGACTGACCCCTGTCCCTTGCCCTTGGAGGAGGGAACACCCCTGGTGCCGTGGATGGAGACATGGGCAGAGCTCTGCTCCTCCCCTGGGTCCCCTGATTTGCCCTTTGGCAGTGGCTGAGCTCTGAGCTGCAGTTTTTGAAGCCCCGCCTGCAGGCACCGCGAGCCCCTCCTGTCCCTGCCCCGGGGGAATTGCAGTCGGCCGCGGGTTTTCCCCGCTGTGCTGCACGCACTGATGCCGTGTTCCATCTGCCAGGCTCCTGCTGAGTCACTCTGCTCCCCGGGAGCTCCAGCAGCTCTCAGCCTGGACCCAGCCTTCCAGTAATATTTGCCCCTCAGCTTCCTGCCCAGTCCCTCACAGTGACACAGGCCCGTCGGAGGCACCTGACCTGGGCACGGCAGAAACTGCCACTTTCTGCCTCTCTGCATTACCTGGGGCCACATCCTTCTTCCTCCTCATTCGCTCCATTAAACTTTCCAGTTTACCCAGTGCAAGACTTACTGGTAACACTGCTCCTCCTTGGCATGTTTGTGGCTTTATCAGATTTCTCCTTGGTTCTTTGCTCAGCCTACTTCCAGCTGTGCCTCCACCTCTCCAGCGTTTATGTTCTGTCCTCCAGCTCTCTGTTAGGATGCTCAGACTTAGAATAAAGGAATCACAAAATATGCTGGATTGGAAGGGACCCACAAAGATTATCAAGTCCAATCCCTGTCCCTGCACAGACACCTCAACAATCCCATCCTGTGCCTGAGAGTGTCCAAACGCTCCTGGAGCTCTGGCAGCCTTGGGGCTGTGACCATTCCCTGAGGAGCCTGGTCAGTGCCCCCCAGTACCCTCTGGGGGAAGAACCTTTTCCTGGTATCCAACCTGACCCTGCCCTGACACAGCTCCAGCCATTCCCTGGGTCCTGTCACTGGTCACAGAGAGCAAAGATTGGTGCTGTTCCTCCACTTTCCTTTGTATAGCAGAGAGCCACCAAGAAGGTGTGATCACAGGGAAGGGATGTCTCCCACATTCCATGGGGACAGGCTGCTCTTGGGAGCACTGACAAAGCCAGTGGCTGGCCCCATGGGCAAAGGCATCTCCCTGAGCCCACCTGGCAGAGGGGACACCTGGACCTGTGAGGCCAGCTGCTCTTTCCCTGCTGTGCACAAGGCAGGGGGGACACTGGGGCCAGACCCAGTATCCCTGTCCCAGTGTTCCCAGTGCAAGGCAGGCCAAGGAGCCGCCGAGAGGTCCTGAGTGCTCTGCCCAGTGCCAGGATCTCCCAGCAGCCCAGTCCTCCTGTCCCCATGTCTTCTCCTTCCATCCCTGCAGCTCTGGCACTGTGCTGTGGAATATGCCACCCCGCTGCAGTCCCTCTACGCCATGTCCCAGGATGAGTGTGCTGCCTTCAGCCGGGAGGAGCGCCTGGAGCAGGCCAAGCTTTTCTACAGGACCCTGGAGGAGATCCTGAAAGGCTCCAAGGAGTGTGCAGATGCCTACCAGCTCATTGCCTACGAGGGTGAGCGAGGGGAAAGGGGTTGGGGTGCCCAGGACAGTGGCTGTGCTCTTCTAGCCCCAGGCGACCTCGGATCAGTGTCTGTGCAGGGCTCAGCTGATGGCCCCAGTCAGGGGACCGTGGTGGCCCCTGCTGCCATAGGAGGAAGGGAGGGGCTGCATTACCACATGAAATAGGAATGTCACTGAGCATGGCATCGCTGGCTGGGTGAGGGAGGGCATTGTCCCTCTCTACTCTGAGCTGGGGTGGCCTCACCTCGAGCCCTGGGGCAGTTCTGGGCACCACAACATGAGCAAGTTCTAAAGCTGTCAGGGAGTGTCCAAACGAGGGACATGGGGGTGGGGAAGGGCCCCGAGGGGCCACATGAGGAGCAGCTGAGGCACTGGGCCTGTCCAGCTGGAGCAGAGGAGACTGAGATCAGACCTCCCCAGGGGCTGCAGCTCCTCCCGAGGGGCAGCTCCAATCTCTGGTCCCTGGGACCAGGGACAGGACCTGAGGGAATGGCTGGAACTGTCAGGGAAGTTTTAGTCTGGGTATCAGGAAAAGGTTCTTCCCCCAGAGGGTGGTGGGGCTCTGACCAGGCTCCTCAGGGAATGGTCACAGCCCCAGGGCTGGCAGAGCTCCAGGAGCATTTGGACAACGCTCTGGGACATGGTGTCTGTGCAGAGCCAGGAGCTGAACTGGATGATCCTTGTGGATCTTTTCCAACTCAGGGCATTCCATGATTCCATAATTCTAAGGATTTCTTGCTGTGGGTCTGAGGAGCAGGGAAGGTGGTGGCAGCACTGGCTGTCCCAGCTGAAGTCCCTACGGGGACAAACCTGAGACAAGTTGTCTACTGCAAGGAGTAAGTATAACAGCAGGCATCCAGGGGAAGCAGCAGCTCCCCTCACTGTTGATGTTCCTGGAAGAAGTTGCTGGGGCTGTCAAGCCCTCCCCAGCAGTGGGCTGAGTGTGTGCTGGCTCCGTGCCATTCCTGCTGACAGGGGATGAGAGGGAGGGAGGCTTTCCCTCATTCCATTATCTTTTCATCTCCCATCTCCTCACCTCCACGAGATGAAATCAGCATCTTGCTGTAATGTATGTTGTTTTTTTCAGAGGAAACTCAGCATTCTCTCTAATGGGGAGAAGCATTTCCATCCAGTGAGGCAGTTCCCATCACAAGCACAACTGGGAATCCAGCACATAATGCCTGTAATTTTACACTCCTCCCCACACTGTGTTTGAATTTTTTCCCTCTGCCATGCTGAAAGTGGGAAGTAAAAGCTGTATTTTGACTGTGCAGGAAATTCTGCATATTTTGGGGCATCTCCCAGAGACTGCTCCCTGCCCAGAGCTCTGCCTCAGGACAACCAGTGAAGGAAAGTTTTGTCTTTCTTCTGTTCCAGAGCCAGAAGCAGCAGAGACCCACTTCTTGTCCAGAGAGATCGTGTGGCACTTGCGGCAGGAGCATCACGAGGAGATCGCCGTGCTCGAGGGGAACCCGCACACCCCATCCACGGCCCTGGACTCAGCAGAGCTCAACCTGCAGATCAGTGTGTCAGACCTGCCACAGCCACTGCGCACTGATGGCTTCTAACACACAGCCCCTCACTGCCCCTGGGGGCTTGGGTCACCTTTCCCCCTTCCCCTCTCCCCATCCCCTTCCCCTTGGCTGCCCCAGCTCCCACCCAAACCTCCTGTGCACCACAGTTAGTGGAGCAGCTGACTCAGCCCACAGCCCTGTGACATGCTTCCCATTTTCATTGTTATGTTCAGCTCATATATTCTTCTGTGGGTGTGTTGGGTTTTTTTTAATCTGCTTTCATTTGTGTCATATAAAGCACTTTCCTCTCTGGGACAAGTTGCAGTATCCTAAATTTTGGGCATGATGTGCAGTCTGCCCCACATGGGATAGGAAAAGGTTTTTCCCTCAGAGAGTGGTTGGGCACTGAACGGGCTCCTCAGGGAATGGTCATGGCTCTAAGGCTGCCAGAGCTCCAGGAGTGCTTGGATCATGCTCTCAGGGACAGGGTGGGATTGTTGGGGTGTCTTTGCAGGGCCAGGAGTTGGACTGGATGATCCTGGTGGGTCCCTTCCAACCCAGGATATTCCATGATTCTGTGATATGCTGTGGTGTTGGATGGGGCTTTGGAAATGCCAGCCACAAGTGTGCCTGTGTCCCCAGGTGCCACATCTTGCGTTTTTTTTAATACTTCCAGGGGAGAGTGACTGTCCTGCACAGCCCATTCCAATCCCTGACAATGCTTTCAGTGAATAAACTCTTCCTGATGTCCAAACTGCACCTCCCTTGGGGCAGTTTGAAGCCTTTTCCTCTGGTGCTGTTCCCTGTTGTCTGGGAGCAGAGCCTCACCTGGCTGTTAAGGAGTTGGTGCTGCCTGAGCCTCCATTTCTCCAGGCTGAGGCCCCCCTCAGCTCCCTCAGCTGCTCCTCACCTTGTGCTCCAGACCTTTCCCCAGTTCCATTCCCTTCTCTGGACATGCTCCAGCCCCTCAATGTTTTTCTTGTCATGAGGGGCCCAGAACTGGACACAGAATTCCAGGTGCCTCACCTGGGCTATATGTGTAGGACTCCACTTTTCATGCATGTGAGAGAACATGGTAAGAGATTTCTCCCCAGCTCCAGCCCAGTGAGCTTTCAGGAGAGATTTGGCTGCGTGTTGGTCCTGCTGGGAATGGGAATTGGAACCCATTTCAGGACACAGTAAAACCTTAATCTGCAGCCTAATCTCTGGGTACTGCATCTGTGCAAAAATGGCAAAAATGGCAGATGAAAGGGCTGTGAAGGGAGGGTTGGGACAGCAAAGGCCACTGCAAAGAGACAGCTGGTTTGCAGAGGTATCAGGAATCTTTGCCTGGGATGTGCCAAGTGCCTGGTGCTGGACTGGCTGGAGGGGGAAGACAGCAGGTGAGGGACCTGGTACGAGACACGCTGAGTGCAGGGAGCAGAGTGGGGGTCTGGCCCCGGGGTGTGGGCAGGATGTGGGTCCTGGTCCCCTGAGCAGCATTCCCAACAGCACAGAGCAAGTGCTGTGGGCACCGGCTGAGATACAAGGGAAATGCATCAGGGCTGAGCTCAGCAACATGGGAACAGCCAGCACAGCTGTGTGAGCAGCAAAGCCACTGCAGCCCCCGAGGGCTCACACCTTCAGACCCATCCTTGTGAGGCACAGCTCCGTGTCCTCCTCGATGCCCTGCTCCTTTCCCATGTGGAAGCTCCTTATCTCGCCCGTCACTGCAGCCAGGCTGGGCTGGAGATGCCAATAAGCTCAGGCCATATTAGAAGGGGACAGGTTGAGAGACAGGCACAAGCCCAGAGGAAATCTGACAGCACAACCCTGTTGCAGCAGCAGCCGTGCTGCCAGCCAAAGGCTCAGCTCCTGCCACTGCTCAAGGGCACAGCCGGGGCCAAGGTGAAAGCCTTTGCTGGCAGCAGGAACCAGAGGCAGGGCTGGATCAGAGGCAGGAAATCAAACCTCAGAAGTGGCAGCTTGCTGCTAAGCTGGCAAACACAGGATAACCAGTTTCCCCTTGAGCTCTCCAGCAGCACAAATAGCTCAGTTTTAGTGCTAATCACAGCATCCCACAGCAGGTCTGACTCAGACTCAGGACTCTAGCTTGGAGGCAGACCAATCCTGATCCATGGGGAGCAGCGATGCCACCACACCTCAGCAAGGTGAGCTGAGCGGGTCCAGGGGCCACCACGATCCAGCAGGTCCCAGGTGCAGCAGGGAAGGAGGTTCACAGCCAGGATCCTGCTGAGCAAAGCACAGAATGGCTGCATCCTCCCTCCAGCCAGGGCTGGGGCCAGGGCTCAGCTCAGATGCAGCAAGAACAGGGCTTCTCCCAGCCCTCCCTCACATCCCAGCTCTTTTCCCACCAGAAATCCCAGGAACCACCAGCAGTGATCCATTAGTGCTGCTCCATACAGCACAGAGCCTTAGTGTGTAACCTCGGGGGGCTGAGAGCTGAGTTCCCTCACAGACCCCCTGAGGGCAGGTGCTCAGCTTCTGCCATGGCCTAGAAAAACTGATCTTCAAGGAATCCCAGAATGGGCTGGGTTGAAAGTGACCTTAAAGCTCATCTCATTCCCACTCCCTGCCATGGGCAGGGACACCTTCCACTATCCCAGGCTGCTCCAAACCCCATCCAACCTGGCCTTGGACACTTCCAGGGATGGGACAGCCACAGCTTCTCTGGGAAACCAGAGCCTCAGCACCCTCACATTGCTCTCACAATTCCTTCCCAGTGCCAACATAAACCTACTCTCTGCCATGCTGTCCTGCAGCTGGTGAGGCTGGCAATGGGTTCAGCTCTCTGCAGGTGAGAGCAGCGACTGATCACAGGGCTCTGCTGCCCTCACATGTTTTTTACCAATACCCAAATTTTCCAAGTCAGCCTTGCACTAAGTGGCACTTTTCAAGCGTTGTTATTGTGTTCCAAGAAAGGCCCTTGCACTCACTCACATAGCTTTATTTTGGTTTACTTTATTTTATTTTAACCTTTCATGAAGTAAAAAACCTGCTTAGACGTGGCTGGTTTGAGGTGGCTGAGGAAATGTCAGGTTCACTAAGTCCACACCTGCCTCTGGATAAAGTTTGGAATCCTGCAAAGCAAGGAAACAGCAGCTCAGCACTCAGCCTTCAGCAATGGTTGGACTTAAACTGGCTATTAATATTACTAACAACATTAATGCTTCTTCTTTGGGCTGCACCTGCCACTGCCTCCCGAGTCCCTTTCCTTTCCTTTTCCCAGCACTCAGTGGGAGCAGTGTAATATGCACTGGGAATGGATCTAAATTAACTTGGAGAGCAGCAGCCCAATAGCCCAGAGGGCTTCACGGAGCTGCCTCCGTGCTGGAGTAGCACCCACGAGAGTAACACATACATAACCCCCAGCACCACAGGTTTTAATTAAATTGTGCCAAGCACCTGAAAGCGCCATTTCCCACAGCTCTCAGTCTTGCCTGCAGTTCTGCAGTGCCTCTTTTCCAAGCTGGATGTGCTGCAGTCGGGCTTCCACTGGCTGTGTCAGCTGGAGCATGGCCCCAGCACAGCTCTGTGGGGCTTTGGGCTCACACCAGAGGAGGGACAGCCCCAGGTTGTGCCAGGGACTGGATATTCAGGAAAAATTCTTCACTGAAAGGGTGGTCAAGCACTGTGACAGGCTGCCTGGGGCAGTGCTGGAGTCTTGGTGCCTGGAAGTGCTCAAAAAACCCGTGGGTGAGGCTCTTGGGGGTTGGTAGCTTTTTAATCTCTTTTTGGCTGGGCTGTGTTGGTGGTTGATCAGAGAATCGTTTTGGTTGGAAAAGAACTCCAAAGTCATTTTTGTTCTTTCCTTATTCTGTTATTTCTGGGAGTGTATGTGGAAATTCCTCTCTGGAGCTGAGGTGTACCCATCAGAGTGACTGCTCGAGGCTGAGTGAGAGATTTACCCCAGGCACTGAGATCCGTGAAAATCATCAATGTCTGTTCAGTAATTACTTTACTACCTTTGTTATAGACGAGCCACCAATTAGAATTTAGTATAAAAAGGATTTATTGATTACAGAAATTTAGGATAAAAAGACCACGAGCAAAATGGGGAAGTGTTGAGCCCGGGAGTCAACACTGGTGAACAGAGAAGCACACGTCTCTCTCGCCAGCCTTCTCTGTCCACGATTTGTTTGTCTGTCCGTTCTATTTTTATACCCTTTAGATAGCCCCGGGCTAGGGCTAGGGTATAACAAAGGTGTCCTTTTCAGTGTGTACAGGTTTCATCGTGGTTGATAGTCGGTCTCCGCTCTGCAGAAAAGGTTCTCCAGGAGAGTTGATGACATTGATTAAGTTTCCGGGTAGTCCATTGTGGGGGCCAACGACTCGGTGATGGTTCTGTCCCGTTATCAGTCCGGTCCATTGGGTGTGAAGAGAGGGTCCTTGGCCACCACCATTGTTGAGGAGAGCTGTTGCTCTCCACCCGGTCTTGAGGTGCAACTGACGTTATCCCTGTGGGAGTTTCAAACTTCCCCTTGGAAAAAAGCGTCTGTTAAATATGCTTTATTTGTTTGGATTTTACTTCATGTTCAATATATTCTTAGTTTGACATCGGTCCCTTCGTGTGTGTAACATATATCAATATACTAAGGGAGTGAGATTTCCCCTTTTGCTAGTTGTTACCATGTTTGGATACTGAGTATCCCTGCTTGTGTACACATACTTTAATGTCTTTGTACAGCCCTGGGTAGTCCAGCGGGATGTGTTGCAATCCCCGTTGGTCCCTGAGATTTTAACTGTATCCCTGGTTTTACAGAAAATATTTTATAAATGCATGAATTAACCACTTCATCTATAACACCTTTAATATAATTTAGTACCGATATTGCTTCAAAAGTATTGCCCCGCTCTAGTAGCTAGAACTACCTACACTATGCAGTAAATGATTCTGAATAAGATCTTTTAACATAATCCTTACAATCATTGATTTAAATTTGGGGGTTCCCATCCTTAATCCTGAAGGTCAAAGTCGGACAAAGGCTCAAGTGCACTGCTTTAGACATAAACCACTGGAGAAGCCTGGGACTGGATCAGACTCCTCACGGAGGAAGAGCCCTGGGAAGCTGCGGAGCTTGGGCCGCCCATCCATCCTGCACGGTGGCCGTGCCGTGGAAGCCCTGACCGCGCTGAGGGGCAGCCATGGGCTCTGTGAGCGCGGCCCGGGGCAACCCCGGAGGTGCCGGTGCCCGCGGGGCCGGTACCGCGCTGGAGCCGGGCCACGCCGCAAGAGCAAACACCGCCCCCCGCAAGATGGCGCCGGCCGGGCGGCGTGAGGGAGCAGCGGCTGTCACGTGACTCCGCTCCACCCAATCAGCGCCGGGTGACGCCTCCGCGGCGGGAAGGGGCGCGCGGGAGGAGTCGCTGCCTCCATGACAACCAATCAGCGGCGGCCTGGAGGCGGGACGGAAGGGGAGATGTCACGTGTCTCCCCGCCAGCCAATCAGCGGCCGGCGGCGGCGGCGCCAAGATGGCGGACGATAAGGTGAGTGGGGAGGGCCGGGGCTGAGGGGAGGTCGCGCCGATTCCTCCCGCGGGGTGGGGGGCGGGAATCACCTCCGTGTCTCCCGCAGGACTCGCCGCCTAAGCTGAAGGACCTCGCCTTCCTGAAGGGACAGCTGGAGAGCCTGCAGCGCAGGGTGGAGGACGAGGTGCAGGCCGGCGTGGGGCAGGTAACGTGTGGGCTCGGGGCGGGCCGGCCGGCCGCCCCCTTTGAGAGGGACTGGTGGGGGGAAAACTAATCCGCGGCGGAAAATAGCCCACAGCTCACCCCTGGGGCACGTCCTGTGTCGCCTTCTCCCCGATCCCGTCCGGCCGTGCCTCACTGTGCGCTCCCCTCAGGACGGATCGCTGCTGGCATCGCCCTTACTCAAAGGCTTCCTGGCGGGATACCTGGTGGCCAAGCTCCGCTTCTCCGCCGTCCTGGGCTTCGTGGCCGGCACCTGCACGGGGATTTACGCCGCCCAGAACTACGCCGTGCCCAACGTTGAGAAGACGGTTCGGGACTATGTGAATTCGCTGAAAAAAGGTCGGGACTAGCGAGGAGGAGCCCGGAGGCAGCAGGGACTGCAGGAACGGTGCTCCTTAGGTAGCAGGCACGGAGCACCCCCAGGGCTCTGGGAGGCACATCACCTGCACCCTTCTTTTCCCTGGAAAAGGGCTTTGCACCGCACCACTGCGACGTGTCAGGGGGCTGGTGATGGGTGTTTGTCGGGCGTCATGGCAGCAGTGATCACTGCACTAACCCACAGCAGCTTGAGAGCACTGAGGGGCTGCCAGCTGCCTTTTCCCTTCACCTTTCCCTGTGCCCCTGTGGACAGAGGGGCTGCTGTGCCCTGTCACCTGTGTGCCCTATAACCCGTGTGCCCTGCCACCCAGCCCACGGTGTGCCCTGGCAATGTGCTTTGTGTGGCTTCTCAGGAAGGCTTGTAGTTCTCCTCCCAACGAGAGACAACACCCTGCTCTCCTGCTGCATCACAAATCTCGCGGGGAACATCCTGCTTGAATCAGGCTCATTAAATTCTTGGTATTTGGTCTCTTCAGTGTTGCAGGGTGAGAGTCTGTCTGGCCTCTCTGCACTGACAGCAGCTCACTCGTGCTGGCTCTCTCCTGGAAATGGGGATGTTTGGGAATGCTGCTGGCTCTGCCAACAGGCTGCTCCAGAGGGGGCTGTGGGCACTGATGCTGCTGCTGTCTGTGGCCATCTACGGCTCCCACGCCCCCCTCCTGACCCTCTGCAAGGTGGACGGGGCCATCCCCTTCAGTTCCACGTCGGTGGTGGTCCTGGTGGAGCTGACCAAGCTGACGCTGTCCCTCCTGTTCCTGCTGGCGGGGGAGCGGCCGGGCGCGGCGGTGTCCTGGCGCCACGCCGCGCCCTTCGCGCTCTCGGCCCTGCTCTACGCCGCCAACAACAACCTGGTGGTGCACATGCAGCTCTTCATGGACCCCAGCACCTTCCAGGTGCTCAGTAACCTCAAGATCGTCAGCACGGCGCTGCTGTACAGCCTGCTGCTGCGCCGGCGCCTGNATCTCCGGCCTCTCTGCTGTCTACACTGAAGCCATCCTGAAAAGCCAGGCGCTGCCCCTCAGTCTCCAGAACATCTTCCTGTACTTTTTTGGGGTCCTGCTCAACCTGGCGGGCTCCGTGTGGAGCGGCGCGGAGGGCGGGTTCCTGGAGGGCTTCTCCCCCTGGGTGCTGCTGGTGGTGCTCAGCCAGGCTCTGAATGGCCTCATCATGTCCGTGGTGATGAAGCACAGCAGCAACATCACCAGGCTCTTCGTCATCTCCTGCTCCATCCTGGTCAACGCTCTCCTCTCCGTTGCTCTCTTCAACCTGCAGCTCACCCTCCTCTTCTTTGTGGCCGTGGCGTGCATTGGCCTGGCTGTGCACCTGTACTACGGAGTCACGTAGTCGCTGCCTTCCTCCCACGTGTCTGGGCAGCCCCAGCCCTTCCTCAGGGCTGGAATCATTCCTGGTGGGTACCTGCACAGCTCCAAGGATCCCCCAAGGAGGAGTGCTGAGGGGGAGAGCACCCTGTCCCTGCTTCCACAGGGAAACTGCGCCCTGCTCCAGTCCAGCCAGGCTCTGTGCCATGGGGTTCCCATGGGATCAGGCGTGCCCAGCCTTAGCGGGGGTCCTGACCCCCTTGTGCGTGTCTCATAATCCCAAGATGTGCCAGGGGAGGTTCAGGTTGGACCTTTGGGGTAATTTCTTTAAAGAAAGGGTGATTAAACATTGGAAGGGGCTGCCCCGGAAGGTGTCACAGTCACCATCACTGGAGGTGTTGAAGGACTGGACATGGCACTTAATGCCATGGTCATGTTGACAGGGTGATTTTGGGTTACAGATTTGACTCGATGATCTTGGAGGTCTTTTCCCACCTAAGTGATTCCGGGACTCTGTGTCCTGAGTCCTCAAGCTGCTTCCCCATACCACAGTGGCCTGGGAATGCTCTGGCAGTTATTGGCCCTGCTGCACCTCCTGCCAGCCCAGCATGGGGCTGGTGCTGTTTCAGCTCCCGTGGATGCTGCTTGATCCCTGCCATTCCTGGTGCTGCTTTCCTGGGCCTCTCCCACCTCCATGGTTTTCCAGCCTAGCCCCTGCCTGGAGCCCTGCAGTCCTCAGGCCCCATTTCCCCTTCCTGGGCACAGTGTCTGTGCAGAGCAGACAGGCACTGGGGCACATGGGAATTTTCACCTACCCCCCAAATTTGTACCAAGTTTCTGGCAGGCAGAGGCCACCCGGGGTATTAAAGCTGCAGTTCAACAGCATCGTGTGTCTGTCCTGTGTCTGCCCGCCTGTGGGATGGTGGCTGTGCCCCTTGGGACAGGTTTGGGGACCAGGGGTGTGTCCGAGCCTGAAACACTCACGGGTCAGGGGCACCCACTTTATTCCATGTGGCAGCAGCTGGGGGCTGCCGGCCCTGCCACCAGGCTGAGCCTGTGCTCCCACAGGCAGGTTCCCAGCACAGAGCAGG
Source organism: Hylia prasina (assembly GCA_013397195.1). Classification (NCBI taxonomy): domain Eukaryota; kingdom Metazoa; phylum Chordata; class Aves; order Passeriformes; family Sylviidae; genus Hylia; species Hylia prasina. The sequence continues at coordinate 343,941 of VYXD01013151.1, read as the reverse complement.
GTTTTCCCTCGGGAGCAGCAGCCGGAGCAGGCAGGAGGGGAGGCTGTGCCTGGGATAACTCGTGAGTGGGGCTGGCCGGTCTCCTGGCATCGCTGGTGTCTCGGTGCAGGGAGGGGCCCGCAGGGACGCAGTCCTGCCAGGCCGGCTGTCCCCAGCCGTGGGCGTGGCTCAGGGGGTCTGTGTGGTGGCGGTGGCCGTGCCTGCCCGTCGGGCATCGCGCAGGTGCTGGTTGTGCTCGGCGAGTTCCACGGCGTCCCGGAGCACCTCCTGCAGCAGCGCCCGCTGCCGGCGCTCCAGGGCCTCCCGCTGCTCATCTGCCAGGCGCTGCTGGTCCCGGAGCACCTGCGGGATGCCCGGGGCCGTGTTGGCACAGCCCTGGCACTGACAGAAGAGGTGTCCCCAGCCCTGCCTGCTCACCTGCAGCAGGTGCTGTCTGCAGGCCTGCATCTCCTGGTGGTGGCTGTGCAGCAGGGCCTCCAGGTCCCACTCGGCCGCCTCCCGCTCCCGCATCGCTGCCTCCAGGCTCAGGCCCAGCGCCGTCACCTCCCGCTGCCAGCGCTCTGTGTCCCACTGCAGGGGACAGGGACAAGGTCGGGGCAGCTCCAGGGTGTCCCTGCTCCCTTGGGCTGCACTAGGGAGAGCAGTGCCAGGGGAGGAGAGGCTGGAGCTCGCAGTGCGGGCGCTGCCTGTGCCCACCTCCCCGCTGTGCTCCCGGGCTGGCACGGCGCCGGCCCCGAGCTCTCGCTGGAGCTGCCGGCAGCGCTGAGCCCGCAGCCGCTGCCGCTGTGCCCTGGCCAGGGCGCGCTGGACCTCCGGGGATGGGCACGGCTGGCACCGGCTCCCTGCCTGGAGGAGAGCAGAGCGGGCTGGGATGGCACCGGGAGCCAGTGCTGGCAGTGCAGGGCTGGCCCTGGGCAGACCCTGCCGGCTCCCACTCACGCTGTCACATCTGGGCCCTGGCTGTGGCACTTTGCTCTGGGGTGGCTCCTTCAGCAGCCCTTGCCCTGCACTGGCCAGAGCTCTGCTGTCCCCTCCCTGGCTTTTGCTGTCACCCCGTCCTGCTGTGCGGGGAAAGGGGAGGAGGATGAGTGTGACATGGGGAGCTGAAGAAGGACATTCAGATGGAGAGTGAAGCCTTTCCCACCGTGTGAAGCCATGCTCTGTGCCCACATATCCTTCACCCAGTTGTGGGATGCATGCCTGGCCCCACATTCCGGCTCTGCTGGCTCCAGGCTGGCACTGGTTGGGGGTGTCTGGGTCCCAGGCTGCTGGCCTGGCGCTGTGTTCCCTGCAGAAACCTGGTCCTGTCAGAGAAGGAGATGTTGCAGGGACACAGCTGGGATTCAGGGCTTTTCCTGCACCAGAGTGTCCCTGGATGAGGGGCCTGGCCTGACCTCTGCCCACCTCAGCACTGGGCTGGTGCATCTCACTTGTCCCAGGCACCTTGGCCACCGCCTGCTTTTTCTCCCACCTTTGACTCTTCAGCACCTGGAAAAGAGGAAGTGGAGGTCCTTGTTGGGGTGTTTCAGACCTCCAGGCCTGGCATGGCTCCAGGGACACATCTCACTCCTGGGGCAGCTTCAGCCCCCACCCTCAGAGCTGGACAAGGGTCCTGACACCAGGATGGGTCAAGAGCCTGCACCTTACCCAGCCCAGGGAATGAGTGCCATGCCATGAGGATCCAGGGGCATTCCCCACCTGCAGCTCCTGCAGAGCCCTCCGCAGCTGGGCTACAGCTGTCCTCTGCTCAGGGAGGCTGGATCCAGCCAGCAGCTCCATCCGCAGCCCTTGGATCTCCCTCCGGCGCGCGGCGATCTCCTCCTCGGGGTCCCAGAGCGTGGCAGAGATGGTCTTGGCCAGCCCCTTCACCCTCTCAGCCAGTCCCAGGGCTCCCAGGATCTCCTCTCTGGAGGTGTCTGGGAGAACAGCAAGCCCTGGGCAGGGGCCATGGGGAGCCACCGGCACAGGGGGTCAGGGTGCGATGGAGATGGGTGGAGCTGGTGTCCCTGGGCAACAGCCAGGGACCCAGTGCCAGGTGAGGGGCAGGACGGGGGGAATCCTCAGGGAGGGGGCATCCAGAGTGTCCCAGTCCCGGGGGCTACCTGGCAGTGACACACAGAGCAGCAGGAAGGTCAGGCTGTTCCCCTCCAGCAGCCGCTTCACGACCCAGGGCAGGCAGACAGCACCAGGTTCCCTGCACTCCCTGCACATGGGGACAGACCCCAGGAGAGGGCTGGCTCTCGCAGTGCCAGGCAGGCTGAACCCCAACCCACAGAAACCCACGGATGGGTTTGCCACACGTGTCCCCAGGCCCATGTCCCCAAGGAGTGGTGACGCCCCCTTGGCTTCCAGCCACGGGCTGCCACTGGGGTGTCCCTCCTGCTTCACCTCCAGGAATGGAATTCCCTGACCCACAGCAGGCACAGGGGTGTGCTGGAGTGGGAACACAGCTCAGGCCCGTACGTACAGCCTGGGGCAGGGCCCGGTGGCCCCTGGGGACACCAGGATCCTGAGGGCCGAGCGCTGGCGCCTGCCGCCCTCCCGCTCTCGCTCCACTGTGAGAGTGAAGAGGCTGCCGGCCCTGGGGAGAGGCCGGTGTGGGAGTGAGGCTGCAGCGCTCCAGCCCCAGCACCCCACGGCCCAGCCCTTCCCAACCTGGGGGATCTGGGCCACATCCCTCACCCCTGCACAGCTGAGCGCCCGTCTGCGAGGGGCTGCTGGAACAGCCCCGGGATGGCACCCAGGCCCCTGGCATAGGCGCTGATGGCAGCCTGCGCATCGGGCACGGCCACTTCTGTTGCCTCCTCCACCATCCTGGAAGCAGAGGGAGACAAGACCAAGTGAGGAGGGGCACATCCAACCCCTGGCCGTGCTGTGGCTGGGCACCAAGCTCCCTGCCCAGCCCCACTCCTGACGGTGGGGTACCAGCCCCCAGGAGCATCTGCCCAGCCATGGGGCATCAGGTACCTACAGGCCCAGGGGTGCCACATCCATCACTTGCAGGGCTCGGCCGTCGGGATGGAGCAGGTCCCAGGCTTTGTCGTGGGTGCTGACCTGGAGTGAGGGGGCTGCATTAGGCAGGGGGGCAGGAAAAGGGGGCTGCTGGCACCCCACACTCACCAGGGGCCCGGGCTGCTTGTGGCCATGCACAGGTGAGGGTTGAGAAAGGCTGATTTTGGGGCAACTCCCAGCTTTTCCAGCCCTGGCACCAGGGAAGGGCAGAGCCCTGGGAACGCCCGAGCCCTGTGTGGAGCTTATCAGATCCCTGGCAGCATCCCAGAGCCAAAGGGCAGGACCCAGCCCAGTGGCGGGAGCTGGCATCACTCCTGTGCCAGTCAAGGCCACACTGGAGGGACCTTGAGGCCACAGGGAGCCGTGACTGGCCTGGAAAGCCCAGCTGTGATGGGTGCAGGAAGGGGTTAGAGACCTCCCCTGATGCCACTGTGCTGCTGGAGCCTGGGAGGTGCTCTGTGGGCAGCTAAGGCTTCCCACATCTGGGATGTCCTGGAAAGAGGTGAGAACACCTGGGATCCAAAGGGCTCCAGTCTCTAGTCCCCCTCTGGATGAGTGGACTGGATCCCAGTGCAGGGTTGTGCTCTTGGCACAGCAGGGTCTGGGCAGTGGCAGAGAGGGAATGGGACCCTCATCCCAGGACATCCTGCCCTGCTCCTGCCCTACCTGGACCAGGCTGACCATCTGCAGGCTCTGTGTGTCATCCCCCAAGGCCTCCAGTTCTTGGAAGATGGTGTCAATCACCTGTGGACAAGCTGGGAGCTGTTGGTTCCCAGGACCCATGGCTGGATCTCACCTCAACCCTCGTGGAACAGGGTGACCCAGGAGCCCAGCACTGCACAGTTGTGCTGTCCCCTCTCCCTGCCACCTGTCTCCTGTGCCCTCACCTGCCAGATGACACTCTGGAAGGGCAGCTGTGTCCCAGGGCCATGGGGGTCCCACAGCAGCAGGGACATGCTGTAGCCAAGGGGAACCAGGGCCAGCTGGGGTCTTGCCAACTCCAGAACCTTCTCCTGGTAGGAGAGACAAATCCAGCAGGGCAGGGGCAGCATGGCAAAGCCATGGCAGCCACAGCATGGCACAGTCATGGCACAGCCAGCATGGCACAGCCATGGCACAGCATGACACAGCCATGGCACAGCCAGCATGGCACAGTCATGGCACAGCATGACACAGGCAGATGGCCCTGGCTCAAGTGGCTGGGGACAGGCTACAGCATGGCACAGTCATGGCACAGCCAGTGTGGCACAGCCATGGGACAGCATGACACAGCCATGGCACAGCCAGCATGGCACAGTCATGGCACAACCAGCATGATGCAGATGGCCCTGGCTCAAGTGGCTGGGGACAGGCTACAGAGAAGGACTTGGGGTTCTTGGTACCTGTCCTGCATCCAAGTGGAAAACACCATCAACAGTCAGGGAGCTCTCCTGGTGCAAGGGAGGGGGATAATGATCAGCTTTGCCCTATCCCAGCATGACCAGGGCAGGGCAAAGGAGGGACTGGGCACACAGGGGGTGAGGAGAGACCCCCCTCCCTTCCCCTGCTCTCTGGGAACCCCCAGGAGTCCCTGCAAGGGAGGGGTCCATAGGGGTGTAGGGCAGGATCAGCCCAAGAGCTCAGCTCCCATCAGGGTCCCAGGGGTGGCAGGTGGTGGGACAGAGCCCCTGCTCCCTCCTGGTTCCTCAGGGACCCTCGTGCCCTGGCTGTCCCTGCCCTGCAGCTCTCACCTGGGGCTCCTTCCCAGCAAAGAGGAGCTGTAGGGGGTCCTTGCTGCCGTCCACCCAGCTTTCTCCTGGCCCTGGAAACACCGAGTGTGTGATGGTGTGGGGGTCACCCCCACGTGTCCCAGCCCTGTCCTGCCCCCCTTGCAGCCTGGAGCCACATTCCAGGGCTTCACATCATTCCCAAGCCCTCCCGCTCTGACTCAGAGCCACCAGGTGGGTGAGGACACCCGGTCCCTGCCAGCACTGCCCAGACCAGCTTGGCCACTGGTCCCCGTGCCACCACAGCTGTGGCTGCCACCCTGTCCCCTTGTTCCCCCCGTGGGGGGTCAGGTGAGGCTCTGGCGTGTCCTGAGCTTTACCTGCTGCCTGGTGGAGTCCCAGAGCTGCTCGCACGCTGACATCCTGCTCAGCCTGCAGGGACAGGGGGACAAGGAGCCACACACTCTGCACCAGCAGGAGCTGGATGAGACCCCAGGGCAGCCCCTGACAGGTCCCTCCAAGCCAACCTGGGCTATCCCCCACACGACTCACCTCATCCATGGGCAGTGTGGCAGCAGCTGCCCGTGAGCTGCTGGGGCAGGGATGGGGTTACCTGGGGGATCCAGTTCTGCTGCATTATTGATGGATGTGGGCAGAGCCAGACCCAGCCCGGAGGCTCCCTGTCCCTGCTGGGCACGGGATCAGCGGGACCACAGAGGGCAGGCCTGGAGCCACTCACACCACTGGGGTGCTCCCAGCTCCAGGAGGGACATCTCTGTCAGCCATGGCTGGGAGATGAGGGACCTTGGACTGCCATGAAGTGACCACAGACCACAGAATCGCTGGAGATCAGTCATGGCCAGCAAGCACAGAAGGAAATGCCAGTGCTGAGGATCTCCATCGTCTGTGGAAATGCAGATGGTGGGGGCCAGGAGAGAGCCCAGGACAGGCCCTGCCCTGCCTTGGACAGGACCAGGAGGAGCAGATGCACACGTGTCCCTCTGACTGCCTGTTCCCTGTATAGAATGAGAGCAGTGCCCCTGCCCACCCAAAACTCCCTTACCTGTGCCTCAGGTGTGAGGCTGATGCCCCCTGGACACAGATGGAACAGGCTCCATCAGGAGCAGGGCAGGTCACAGGGCAGGGACAACAGGGGCCTGTTGGGGCTTGGAGAGTTGGAGGTGGCCAGAAGGAAAACCCCTTGGGAGGGTGGAACCCTGGAACAGAGCAGGGCACAGGGCTTTGAGGGGGTCCCCAGCAGGTGGTGGGGCAAAGCCACAGTGGATAATGCTGGGGGAAAGCCCTGCTCCACAGGGGAGCCCAGACTGGCGACTCCAGGAGCCCCTCAGCAGCACTTGGGGGTCCTGTGAACCTTCCCAGGGAGCCCCTGTGGGAATGGTAACACATCCCCCTCACTCTCTGTGGCAGGGCCTGGCCCCGTGTGGGTGCTCCTAAGGGATAGCAAAGCCCAGGATTCAGGAGACAGGGATTTCTCCTTCCTCCTCCATCAGCCAGCAGCTGCTGCTCCCTGTTCCATGCCCAGCCAGCTCAGCATTTCCAGGGTGCAGGGGCACCGTGTTGTACACCCTGGTTAACACCCTTAGGCACCAACCACCCTCCCACAGCCCAGGGCACAGCCCCTCCCTCCCCTCAGGCTGCCCAGGGCTGGTGGCACCCTGAGCTCAGCCCCTCCACCCGGGCAGGGACACACCCTGGACAGGCAGCAGACCCCGAGTCTGTCACCATCCATGCCTGGACCCCGTGCCCTGTTCAGCCCCTCTCCAGCTCCAGCCTTGGTCCTTCCCACACTGTTTTCCCCCAGCCCCAGGCAGCCCGGGCTGTGTTTGCCTGCAGGTCATGTGTACCTGTGCCCAAACAGAGACAGGGAGGGACACAGGGAACACCCAGGCACAGACTTTAATGGAGAAGCAGGACAGGCCCTGGGGAAGAAGAGCAGGGCTTGGGCAGGTGAGCGCTGCCTGCCTGACACCAGCCCCTTCTTTGTGCAAGGATACGGAGCGAGAGGACAAGGGAATGGCTTCCCTCTGCCAGAGGGCAGGGTTGGATGGGATATTGGGAAGAAATTCTTCCATGTGAGGGTGATCAGGCCCTGACACAGGCTGTCCTGAGAAACTGTGGCTGCCCCATCCCTGGAAGTGTCCAAGGCCAGGTTGGTCTGGGCTTGGAGCAGCCTGGGACAGTGGAAGATGTCTCTGCCCATGGCAGGGAGTGGAATGAGATAAACGTTAAGGACCTTTCAACTGAAACTACCCTGTGATTCTATGATTCTCCCCATCCCCATTTTCCCATGCCTGTCCTTTCCCCACTCACCCCCTTCCTCTGAATATTCCCCAGCCCTGCATTCCCGGACTCTCTCTCAGCATCCCATAATCCATTTTCTCCTTCCTATGAGATATTGTCTGAATAACCCAGAATAAACCCAGAATAAACCCATTTTCCACTTATCACTTAAAAAGTTTCTGGTTGAAACTCCTCAAGCTCCCACTTGGACTCATCCACCAGTGCCTGGGGTGGAGGTATAAGGAGCGGCTCCAGCTCATTTGCATTTGTGTGCAGGGGTGTTTAATTTAGTCAATTTCCTCTTTTGTGGTTTTTCGGTTTTTCTCTTAGGCTGAAGAGCAGCCAAGCAGCATCCTGCCAAACCTGACATCCTGGCCCAGCCAGAGCCTCAGCTGAGGAGAGGGAGGATCAGCACATGGATCCTGAAAGGCAGGGGGGGCTCTGGGCAGGGACCCCAGCAAGGTTTGGGGCATCTGAGTGCTACCAACGGGAATATGATGGAGCTGAACTTCTCTTGTCCAGGGCAGGTGACAAGGCAGGGACAGCAGGGATGTGTTGGGGCTTGGGGAGCTGGAGTTGTCCACAGGGAAATCCCCTGTGGGAGGGTGCGGCTCTGGATCAGAGCGTGGCACACGGCTTGAAGTGAGGGGTGTCCCAAAACTTGGCTGGGCACAGCCAGAGCGGGATCACCCTGTGGGACAGCCCTGCTCCACCGGGGAGCCCAGAATGGGGACACCGAGAGCCCCGCACCAGAACGGGGCCCTGGGAGCCTTCCCACGGGGCCCTGGGAGCCTTCCCACGGAGCCCTGGGAGCCTTCCCACGGAGCCCTGGGAGCCTTCCCACGGAGCCCTGTGGGGAAGCCCTGCCGGGAGGGGTCCCGGCGCCCCTCAGGCTCTGCGGCAGGACCTGGTCCTGACCACGCAGACGGCCCCAGCCACAGCCAGCAGGGCCAGGGCCACGCAGAGCGGGGCCACCACGGCGGCCGGGTCACAGTGCAGCACCGACACCGGCACCTGTGCCACCGGCCAGCCCTGGAACTGAGCTGGGGAGTGGCACCTGTAGTCCCCGGGCCAGCCCTGCCCCAGGTGCCCCGTGGCCGCCAGCGCCTGCAGCCCCCCGGCCCCCGAGCACGAGCAGCTGAAGGGGTTGTTGGCCACAGCCACGTCCTGCAGGCGCCCCAGGAGCTTCACCTCGTCCCTCGGCAGCTCGGAAAGGGAGTTGTTGTCCAGGTGAAGGGTGTCCAGCACGGGGTAATTCCTGATGGAGGGGACGGCCTGCAGCAGGTTTTGATTCAGGAAGAGCTTCTTCAGGGAGCTGAGGGAGAAGTCTACAGCACGGAGATGGTTGCGGCTCATGTCCAGCACCTCGAGGTTGGGAGGCAGCGGTGCCGGCGCTTCATCCAAGCCAGTGTTGGATAGGTTAAAATGCCGGAGGGACGCTGGCCACTGGCAGGAGGAGGACGGCTCTGCCATGAGCTTGTTGTGGCTGAGATCGAGGTGCCAGAGCTCCGGCAGCAGCTCCACGCCCTCACACACGCTGTGGTAGGAGCTCAGGTTGTTGTGGTGCAGGCTCAGCTCCTGGAGCTGAGGGAAAGCGCCCTGGCAGAAGGCAGGGGTCAGGCTCCCATCGCCGAGGCTGTTCTGTGCCAGGTTCAGGGAGCGCAGGGCCCTCAACACCCTCCCCACGGCACAGGGCAGGCTGGTGACACGGGAGCTGGTGACAGCCAGCTCCTCCAGGGTCCCCAGCCACATGCCCAGGCTGGAGAAGGCCTGTTCATGGCCCGTCAGCGGGGCAGATGTCACATTGTGGAAGCTCAGGGACCGTATGGGCAAGTTCTGGTCATCCATGTCACCCCAGTCACCTGTCCCCTGGAAAATGCAGTTCTCAAAGGCCAGCTCCCGCACATGGGTGTAGGAGAAGAACCTCAGCACACGGGCGAGGAGTATCTCAGGCACCAGGACATTTCCAATAATTATTTTCTGGATGACAAGGGAACCCAGAGTTTCAATGACGGAGGAGTCTGGGTCCCTGATGGGGAAGGCTATGTATTTCTCCAAATCTCCACCCTGAAACTCCACCACAGTTGCTGGGAGGCACTGGATGATGCTGCTGATGGTTTCCTCCGACAAGCTATAGCACACACAGTACTCCTGAGTGCGGTTGAAGTAACACCTGTTCCTTCTGCCTTCTGCCGCCAGCAGCCCCAGCCCCAGCCCCAGGAGCACAGACACACTCATGGCGAGCAACCTAAAAACTGGAGGAGAAAAGGTGAATGACAGCTGAGGAGACCGCTGTGACCCGGACTGGAGGGATGGCTTGGGCAGGTTGAGCCCTGCAGAGGCACCCTCGGGGGCAGGGCACTGCCCTCATCCCTCCTGCACCCGCCCAGCCACTGAGCCGGGCCTCGGGCAAGGCTCGGGCCAGCAGCCAAACTCCCCGGAGCTGCACCTGTGCCACCCTTCCCTCAGCAGGGAGTCTCCCCAGGCTCTGCACTGTCCTGCCTGGGCCGCCTTGCTGCAGGCTCGCCCTCCTAAACGACCAGGAAACGCCTGGAGAAACTACAAATGCGGAGTTAGAGACAGTGAGGTCAGATGGATCAGTCTGACCAGGGAGACAGTCCCAGCTCTGTTTGTTCCTCTGTAATGTGGGGCAGGAAATTGCAACAGAGGGCTTCATGTTTTCTCCTTCCTCACCCAGCGATTTGATTCATCGCCAGCCCCCAAAGGGGTGGTAGAAAATGACCCCCGAAGGTTTGAAGACATCCCTGTCAGCACCAGAAGCTGGTCAGCAGACAGAGTCTGATCTCTGATCACCAGATCGCAAAAGGAGCAAGCAGAGATTAAAGGCTCCTAAATATGTGCTGACTCAGCTCAAAGGGGGTCTTTGGGGGTCCCCAGTGCAGCCTCCTGCTCTGAGCGGTTCTGCCGCTGGCACCAGCCCCGATCAGACACAGCTTTGCTTGGCCACATCCCAAAGCACGCCGAGGACAGAGCTCTCCCTACCTGTCCTTGCCGTGGCGGGGCTGCACCACCCTCCCGCGGAGCAGCAGCTCTGCTGGGGCACCTGCCCCGAGCGCCCCTGGCTGCGGGGAGCAGCGGCGGGGTGGGTTTTGCCAGTGACTCACCAGCCAGCTCACACCGACACGTTTCCTTGGCCATTTCTGCTTCCTCCAGCTGCTGCCAAATCCCGGGCTGAGGCGCGAAAGGCTCCAAGCGCTCAGCTCCGTCCGGCACCCGATCCTGCCCAGCCTCCGGCCGGCGGAGCCCTCGGCGCTCCAGGTGCGCTCCAGCTGCCGCTGGCGCTCCCGCAGCTGGAGCCGGGGCTGGGCAGGCACCTCGTGCCCCGCTCCCGGGCACAGCCCTCGCTCCCACAGCGTGACTTCCTGAACAGCACGGAGCCACCCGAGCCACTGCTGTTTGGCTTCCCTGTGGCTGCGGGCTGGGAAAGGCTGTGGCCGGAGTGGCAGCGCTGCTCACTTTCCTGGGAAGGGTGACGGAACAGAGCACGAGCAAGATTCCCCAAAGGCACTCTCGGGATCAGCCCTTCCAGGTGTTCTGGGATTGCTGTGCCTCGAGGCTCAGCGGGTGCTCAGCAGAAGGGCACAGGACTGTCACAGCTGGCACGCAGACCATGCCCAGGTGCCTGTGTTCCACGGAGGATGGGAATGGCACAGTTCCCATCCATTGTCCAGGCAGCCCGAGGCTGCACAGGGCACCCCTTCACCAGGAGCCAGAAGTGTTCCAGAAACAGCTGGATGTGGCACTGAGTGCTCTGGTCTGGCTGACGAGGTGGTGATCAAAGGCTGGACTTGGTGATCTTGGAGAGCTTTTCCAACCTAAATGGTTCTGTGATATCTCAGGAATTTTTTTCTTTCCCAGAGATTTCTCTGCCTATGTTGGATTCAGAAGGCGCTTCAGAAAGGTAATGAAACTGCATGGCTGGACAATGCAACTCCCAGTTTGCTGTTGTTAATGTGGCACTACACGTTGGTGCCACAACAGCTGGGATGAGGTCCCTTGCTCTCTGGGACTGTGCAGAGGGGCTCAGCAGCTCCACGATTCCTCTTCTACATCCTGGGGTTACATGAAATTCCTCAGCACAAGGACATGGAGCTGCTGGAGCAAGTCCAGAAGAGACCACAGAAATGCTCCAAGGGCTGGAGCCCCTCTGCTGTGTAGACAGGCTGGGAGATGGGGCTGTTCAGCCTGAAGAAAACCTCAGAGCCCCTGCTAGTGCCTAAAGGGAGTCCAGGACAGGGACTTTGGGCAAGGGCCTAGAGTGGCAGGACACAGGGAATGGCTTCCCACTGCCAGAGGGCAGGGTTAGATGGGATATTGGGAAGAAATTCCTCCCTGAGGGTGAGGAGGCCCCGGCACAGGCTACCCACAGAAGCTGTGGCTGCTTCATCCCTGCAAGTGTCCAAGGCCAGGTTGGAAAGGGCTTGGAGCAGCCTGGGATAGTGGCAGGTGACCCTGCCCATGGTGGAGGGGTTGGAACGGGATGAGCTTTAAGGTCTCTTCCCACCCAAACGGGTCTGGAATTCCACGAAACTGCTGCTGAGTGCATGATGGAAAAGTCTCACCTGCCCACTGAGCTCTCTCCCCGGCCCCTTTTGACGAGCCCGGCTGCTCTGCCCGGGGCTGGTACCTTTAATTTCTGCCCTCCAGCTGCAAATTCCCCAAACATCTCCCTGGGGAAGTGCGAACTTCTCTGCCCCTCGGTCCCCATCACCACGGTGGAAGGTCCTGGGGCGCCGACCCGCCTTGTTTCATATTTCTGGTGAATCTCTGGGGGCTTTTTTCGGCCTCAGCACAACCAGCACCCATCTCTGCGNAGGAGGGGCCCCCCGGCTCAGCCCTTGCCGCCCCCAGCCCCGCCCGGGGCGCATCGCGGGGCGATGGGCGCCGCTGCCCGCCCGGGGAAACCTTTTGGGGCTTCACGGTTTAATCCACGCGGCTTCTGCCGTGAATTCCCCGTTCCTTCAGCAACAGCCCCACTGCTCGGGTTTTCCAAGGTCTCGCCTACGTCTTAGCCTGGAGAAAAGGAGCTCGGGGGGGACCTTGTGGCTCTGCCCAACTCCCTGCCAGGAGCGGACAGCCGGGTGACAGTCGGTTTCTAACAGGTGAGAGGAAAATGGCCTCAAATTGTGACAGGAGAGGTTTCGTGTGGATATCAGGGAAAATTTCTTCACCAAAACATTTGTCAAGCATTGGAACAGGCCCAGGGCAGTGGTGGAGTCCCCATCCCTGGAGGGATGTGTAGATGTGGCACTTGGGGACGTGGGTCAGTG
>VYXD01013151.1:312084-331340 GCA_013397195.1 Hylia prasina | reverse complement strand
GGGGGGGACCTTGTGGCTCTGCACAACTCCCTGCCAGGAGGGGACAGTCGGGGTGGTCGGGCTCTGCTCCCAGGGAACAGGGACAGGAGAGGGAACGGCCTCAGGCTGGGCCAGGGGAGGCTCAGGGCGGATATTAAGGAAAATTTTTTCATCAGAAGGGTGCTCAGGCATTGGAACAGGCAGCCCAGGGCAGTGGTGGAGTCACCATTCCTGGAGGTGTTTTCCAAAAACAAATAGATGGGGCACCTGAGGCATGGCTTAGTCCAGTTGAAGGCTGGAGTTGATGATCTTGCAGATCTTTTCCAGCTTTAATGATTTGATGATTCGGTGTGAAATCCGCCTCAGGTCCCTCCAGCTGCTCCCCGGGCCTCTGTCCTGTGTTCCTGTCCATTATCCCAGCAGTGCCTTCCCACTTTGTGTGCCCAACCCGCAGCCCCAGCTCCAAGTGCAGCCCCTGCTCGCGCATCCCTTCCAGGCTTGACCAAGGAGGAACGGGCAGTTCCTCCCTGGCCTGAGGGAGGACTGGGGCTCTGGGGTGGGATGGGGAAGGGCCCTGCCCCGGGCAGGAGGTGACGGTGTCCCATCCCGTGGCAGCGCTCCGGAAGGCGCGGCGGCAGGAGCAGCTGGTCAGCAAGCGCCTCCTGCGGGAGGACAGCGCGGCCGAGGAGGGCGCACAGGATGGAGCAGACGTCGTGCCGGACCCACTCTCAGAGGATGAGGTGAAGAACGTGACGTTCTCCATGGGAGTGGGAGTCCCGGGGGTCTTCCCCACACTCAGCATATGAAGGAGGCTGGGCGGGGTTGGGGTTGGGTTTGGGAATGGTTCTGATTCTCTGCCAGATGCAGTTGGGATTCCTTGTGCCCATCTTTATGCCCTGGGTTCCTTTGCCTCGAGGATTAGTGGGGCGAAATCTTAATGCCGGCGGTGCTGGAAGCTCACCCACCTTTTAATTCCCTGGCCAGGTTCTGGAGTTGCTCAGGGGCTTGCAGAGGGGTTCTGAGGACAGGAGGCGATCGCTCGGCCGCCTCCGCTGGGCTCTGCAGAACGAGGAGACTCAGCAGAAGTTTGTCAGGTCAGCCCAGGCCTGCCGTGGCTGTCACCGAGGGCATGTCCCCAGGGGCCCCGTGTCCCTGTGGCTGGGTGGGTGAGCTGGCGTGTGGCCCCGGGCGGGAGGTGACAGCAGCCTTTGCATCCCCCAGGCTGGACGGCAGCATCCGGACGCTCACCGGGCTCTTCACCAGCAGCCTGGCTGAGCTGCAGCTGGAGGCTGCCCGCTGCCTGCACGAGCTGTCCCACTCCAGTGTCCCCGCGGTGGCCGAGGCGTGCCTGCCTGTCACCTCCTACCTGCTCACCTACCTGTCGGGACACAGCCTGGAGCTCACGGTGAGATCCGTTTGCCGGGGCTGTGCCGCCCAGGAACCCTCTGGTGTGGTTGGTATTGACACCACATTTACATGGCAGTGCTGGTGAGGAGGGGCCCTCTGGAAACCTCTGGAAGCAAAAACCCTTTGGCATTGCAGCCTTGCCCTTGGAGCAGGACTGTGCCCAGTGCCCAGGTGTCATGACCTGCCCCTGATGGTGGAGTTCTTGTTAATCACAGATCCCATGGGTTGGATTAGAGTGGAACCACACTGAATGATCCATTTATGTTGTGATATATGTGTATATATATGTATATATATACACATACCTATATATGTGTGTGTGTATATATATACATAAACCTACCAAATATATGGTAGGTTTATGTATATATAATAGGTTTATTTTAGAGCAGTTTGGTTGCAATGGAAAGGAGCTATTGTTGTCTATAGAACCAAAACAATATAAAAGTACAAAGATATCACTTAAGAAAATATATAAGGAAAAGAAAGAAAGGATAAGACTAGATAGTGGAGCGCCTGTAGCTCCATGCTGTGCAACTTGATCTGGGAAATGAGCAAACATTGGGAGTAGCTCTGGGATGCCCACGTGTTTTCCAGCTGCCCCATTGGGAAGCAGACAGGCTCAAGCTAAGGAGCAAGGTGGGCAGTGACCCCAGGTGCTGATCCCATTTGAATGCAGCACACAGGCAGGCTCCAGGAGAACCACAGGGGGCTCAGGAAAATGTCATCCTGAAAATGAGAAGCCTGAAAAAACCTCCAAAGTGGGAGTGATCAGATCCCAACTTCAGCCAGACAGAAGAAGAATGAACTGAAGCTGAACGAGCTGGCTGGAGGGTGCAGCAGATCCATCTGTGTTTCTCCCTCCAAGGCCAGCTCCTGCCCTGCTCAGGGCAGTGTGTGGGACCTGAGGCTTTGCTGGCTGCCCACGGGGTCACCTCCTGCTCTGCTGTGTTGTTGCAGGAGCTGTGTTTGTACACACTGGGGAACCTCGTAGTGGAAAGTGAGGCTGTGAGGAAGCAACTGCTGCCTCAGGGCATTATTCCAGTGCTGGCATCCTGCATCCAGGTGGGTGAAACAGCTCAGCCACATTTCTGCTGTGCCCTAGGGAGACTTTTCTGGCTGACAGCCCTGAGTCATCCTTCCAGCTGTGGGGAAGCTCTGCAGGGAGCTGTCCCCACGAGTGTGGGGGTCACTTGTGGGCTCCCCTGTGCTCATTTTCAGGGTTCAGCTCACCACCTTGTGCTCTTCTCCAGTGCTGCTTAGTACAGTCTGTAGCCTGTCCCCTCTGCCTGGCCTGGGTCTGCAGGTCCAAATGCTCAAACCAGGACTTTTACTGCATTTGGGCTAAGCCCAGTGAATGTGGGGAGGGGCACAGCTCAGCTCTGGTGTGGCCACAGGCTCCTGTCCCTCCTGGTCCCCTCTGTGCCCCCTTTTTCCCCAGGCAGGGCTGGGTTTGACTGGCACCCTGTGGCCCTGGCTGTGTCTGGAGGGATCAGCTCTGTTCTCTCTGATTGCAGTCCCCACATGAGGCGGTGCTGGAAGGTGTGGGCTATGTCCTCTCACAGCTCCTGCAAGCCAAGGAAGCACCCACGGAGATCATCCCGTGAGTCTGAGCCTCTGAACCCTGCCCAGGATGGGCCCCGGGGCCTCCAGTGGTATTTGTGTGCTTCCCCACCCCAGTGACATTAATAGTTCAGGGCAGAATCCTGCCAGAACTGTGGAAGTTTTGATGCAGATCAGGGAGCGGGGCTTGGCTCCTTTCCCTCGGCCTCATCTGAGCAGACAGCTCTGGTATTTCAGTAAAGGCCAGCATGGAGCAGGGAAGGCTCACAGGGAATTCTGGCTGTGTTCCTCTTGCAAAGAAAAAGATCGACTTGACAGCCCCCAGTGCCAAAAATGTGACCCTAGACAGAGTGTCCTGAGTGTCCCCAGGCCCTGTCCTGGACAGGGCGAGCCCAAGGTCACAGCCCTTGGCTCAGAGTCCCTTCCAGGTGTGTGTTTGGACCCTGTGTCCCCAGTATGGGGTACAGCAGCTCCCTGCTGGGTGGCCAAGGTTCCTGTGTCCCTGTTGGTGTCCTGCCTGTGCTCCAGCCCGTACCTGCATTAACTCTGCTCTCTGGCCCCAGCCTGGTCCTGGACTCGCTTCTCCCCCAGCACATTCTCCCACTGGTTTGCTCAGGCCTCAAGGCTGGGATGGGAGCGGCCGTGGAGTTTGCGTGGTGTCTCCACTACATCATTTGTAGGTAAGTGCATTTTTCTCCTCTTTCTGAGTTGCCTGGGGGCAGCCAAACAGAGGCAGGAAGGCTCATGGTCCTGCGAGGGGATCTGGATTGCCCCCGCTTCCCTTGGGAAAGTAATTCCCCAGCCATCCTGGGATCCCAGCTCTCCTGAGCATGTGTGCTGTTTGCAGGATCACTGAGCTCTTTTACAGGGTGGTAATGGGTGAAAAACCTGAAGAGGCTGTTTCTAGTCCTCTGAAATGCCCCCAGATTGCTTCCCCATGCCTGGAGTTGTCCCCCACACTTCCCAGGGCAAGCTCCCTGAATCCTCACACTTGTGGGGTTGGCTCAGGGCCACCCCTCTGGGCGGTGCCAGCAATCCCTGCCTGCCCCTGGAGCCAAGGAATGTGTCAGGGTCAGGGCTGTCGTTTCCAGACCCACACAGATAATTCCAGTGGATCTGTTTTTCATGGGCTTTTAAATTTTCTCGTAAGCTCAGGAAAAAAATCTGCAATTCCAATGTGAAAGAAGCCACTGTTCCAACATGAAGTAAGCCCTGTGGTGGTTCAGGAGAGCACTCTGAATTGAACACTCCCATGAGGAGACGTGGCAGTTTCCCCTCTCCAAGCTCCAAGGCCACCACACTGTCCCTCCCTTTGCAGGCACGAAGACAACGTGGTGCTGCTGGAGCTGGGGGCTGTGCCTGCCCTCACCTCGCTCCTGCTCGACCTGGCTTCCCAAATCCCCCAGGGCGCTCCCGAGGGCCTGGAGCTGGTGAGAGGTGGGCAGGGTGCTGGCTGTCCTCAGGATTGCTGTGGGGACACTGCTCAGCTAAGGGGATTGGTGTGTCCCTCTGTCACAGCTCGTGTGCCCCGTGCTGCGGTGTCTCAGTAACCTGCTGGCACAGACAGGCTGCCAGGGCCAGGACGGGCGCCTGCTCATCGCCCTCTTCCTCATCCTGCAGTGCTTCCTGCAGCAGCACCCCTTCCTGGCCCAGGAGTGCCTGTGGCTGCTCAACAACCTCACGGGTGAGTGTCCCATGGGGCTGGTGGCACAGCTGGACACTGCTGGGACCCACCCCGGTTTTATTCACGTGTTCCTGCTCTGCCCACCCCAGCGGATGATCCCGCCTTCTGCTCTGCTCTGCTGTCCCTGGACCTGCTCCCGGCCCTGCTGCAGCTCCTGATGTGTTCCCAGATGGCCACGGTGCTGGTAAAGCTGTCCCGTGTGTTGGGAACGGGGGGGAAGCGCTGGAGTTTCAGGAACATGAATCCCACATTGACAGTGCTGGAGTTGGAGGGTGGATGGGGCAGCAGTGACAGCTTGGCAGGTCTCCTGTGGTGGCAGTCACCAGCCACCCCCCCTGAAGCCACTCCAGCTGTGTTTACCCTTGGCAGAGCCTTGTCCCAGCATACCAGTAGTCCCAAGGGAGACGTTAACTTGGGGCCAGCCCCTGGAGCAGGCCTGGGAAGGCTCCTGCCACTTCCCTTTGCAAGACCCCAAAGCTTTAGGAGACTGGGGACACTGCCAGGGGTGTGTGGCAAGGCTGGGTCTGCCTGGCACAGGGATGAACAGTGCCTTGGGGTAGGTGTGGAGAAGGCATTCCAAATCCAGTGGTTTGGTGGGCACTTGGCTGTGGGCAAGCACCTGGCAGGACAAGAAAAAACCTGGAGAGGGACTTTGGGAAGGCATGAGTGACAAGAGAACAGGGAATGGTTTCACATTGACAGAGGGCAGGGTTAGATGGGATATTGGAAGGATTTTTCCCTGTTGGACTGGTGGGGCCCTGGCACAAGTTGCCCAGAGAAGGGACAGGGCTTGGAGCACCCTGGGATAGTGGAAGGTGTCCCTGGCCACAGCAGGGGTTGGACTGGATGAGCTTTGAGGTCCCTTCCAACCCAAACCATTCCATGAGATGGGGAGTGGTTGGGAGCCCTCCCAAGCCTGTCAGGAATCTGCCCCTGCAGCATTCCCTGCTCACTCCCTGTCCCTGCCACAGGGCCTGACCGTGCTGTGCAACGTTGCAGAGAAGGGAGTGCTGCAGTGCCAGCGGCTGCTCCAGCAGCTCCTCCTGCCCCAGCTCCTGCCCCTCCTCACCCTGCCCCACCCCGAGCCCGTGGGGCAGTGCCTGGAGCTGCTGCACCTCCTCTTCCTGCACTGCCCAGAGGTGAGAGCCGGGGCACAGGATGGCAAGGGGATGGGGAATGATGATGGTGGGAGTTGTTATTGTGGAGAGGGGATGATTACTGTAATTTGAATGACAGTGCCCTCCCACTGCCACACTACCTTCCACCCCTCAGCACCCAGGTCCCTGCCCAAAGGGACACTGTGATGCAGAGGGTGGAAGCCCTTCTCGTGTCTGCAGAGTTCCTTTCTTATTGGCAAGGACTGCTGTTTGGGCATGTTGTTTCTACCCCAAGTTTCCTTTTGGTCGTGCTGAGGTTGCTTCACTTGCTGCAGATCACAGGAATGAATTCTTCTCTGTGAGGGTGGGGAGGCCCTGGCACAGGGTGCCCAGAACTGTGGCTGCCCCATCCCTGGATGTTCAAGGCCAGGCAGGATGGGGCTTGGAGCAGCCTGGTCTGGTGGAGGGTGTCCCTGCCCACAGCAGGGCGTTGGAATGAGAGGGGCTTTAAAGTCCTTCCCAACCAACCACCAACATGGTGGGATTTACCTGAAAGGGAATGCAGTGTCTGGGAGGGCTCTGGGGAATTCCTTCAGCCCCGTCCTCTGGGATGTGGTGGCTTAGGCAGAGGTGATCAGCTGTAGCACCCAGCCAGCTCTCACCCTCTCCTCTTGCACAGGCTGCTGCTGATTTCACCAGGCAAGGTGGGCACCGGGCCCTGGAGCAGCACCAGAGCACCCCAGAGCTGCAGGAGCGGGCACAGGCACTGCTGGACATGGTCAGGCAGCCCCCAGGAGCCCCCAGTGCCTGCCAGGCCACACTGGCTGTCTTCTCCTAGGCCTCAGCCCCCTCCTTCCCTCCCCAGGGTTGCCAGGGGAGGAATAAACTGTTCACCCTGTGCCCAGCTTCCCAAGGGCTGCTCAGGGCTCTGATGTGCCCAGTGCTGGCTGCATGGGGGGACTGGTCCTTGTCACCACCTGGCAGCCACCAGCCCGGTGCCCCCAGAGCCTGGAGCAGGGGCAGAGCTGAGCTGCAGCCTGGGCAGACTCCTGTGCCAGGGCTGCATCAGCCATTCCTTGGGCTCTCAGCCACCACCAAGCTCAAGGTAAGCACATTGCATTTATGAATTGATAAATTAAAGATACATCTTTGACATTAAAGATAATCAGTCAAGTCTCCAGCATGTATTTCCTGTCCCATCACGCGTGGCTTTTCACAACGCTCTCCAGGGCCTTGCCCACTTCATCCACACTTAGGTTGTTCAGTGGGATGCTCTTCTCCTTCCCAAACTCTGTGGGAAAACAGACAGGGTGAGGGGGTCCTTTCCTGGTGCAAGGGCACTGATGTCACAGCCCAGGCTCCCATCACCACCCCTCTGCACTCACCACGTCCCAGTGTCCCTCTGTGTGCCTGACTTACCATTTCCACCTATTCTTTTCCTTTCCCTTGGAAAGAACTCAAAGCAGCTCAACACCTTTCCCAGTCTCCTTTTGTTAGCTCTGGCTGGGCAGAGACACATCCAAGAGCAACCCTGTGGCCTTCAGCCTCGTTCCAGCAAGGTGCTCCCCTCAGGAAAGCAGACTGAAAACTCTGATCCTACAGCTGCCCCAGCCTGGGCTGACCCAGGGCTCCATTTCCCTGCCAGTCCCACCCAGATACTCCAGATTCCCCTGGTCTGTGTGCTCACACTGGGACACTTATGCTTAAAGAGTCATTGCATCTTTTCAAAAGTTTCTAGATTAATTTTTTTCCAGCCCAGATGACCTTTGAGGAAAACAAATCCTTCCCAGAGGGGCTTTTCTGCTCCCTCCTTTTGTTTCACTGAGAACGCCGTGAAAATAAAAAACAACCCCATTTTTGTGTAGTGAATGGGGTGGGAGAGCAGCCAGAGGCTGGAAAGGCCCTGCTGAGCACCGGGCCCTGTTCTGCTTCCCCGGGGTCACTTCCCTAAGTGCCCCCACACCCTGCCCCGAGGGCAGCTGCTCCCTCTGCCACCATCCCTCCTGTAACCCCTCAACAGCCAGTGCTGCAATTCCTGCCTGGGACGGTGCTGAGGCCCTGGCACAGGGTGCCCAGAGGAGCTGTGGCTGCCCCAGCCCTGGCAGAGTGCAGGGGCAGGCGGGACCGGGCTGGGAGCAGTCGGGTCCCGTGGAAGGTGTCCCTGCCCACGGCAGGAGGCGGCAGCGGATGAGCTTTAACATCGCTTCTAACCAAAGCCTGTAATTCTCCCCATCCCCGTTTGCCCTTGCCCGTCCTTCCCCACGCACGCCCTCCCTCTGATCTTCCCCATAAATGCTCATGGTCCCTACAGTCTCTTCAACCATTCCATAATTCCGAGGTGTTTCCCACCGGGCACCCCCTACTTACCGTACCGAGCCCAGAGCTTGGGCTGGATACCGGAGCACTCGCGGATCAGGATGGGGAAGTTGGGATTTGCTTTCTTCAGAGTCACGTAGTGCTGCTCGATAAATTCCCTGCGGAGGGAAGGAGGAGCGGCGGGTCCCTGTGGGTCAGCCCAGGGGTGTCTCGCTCCCCTGGAGGAGCACCCCCGGCCCCGTCCCATCCCCGCGCTGACCTGACCCCGCGGCTGCCAGCGGAGCGCTGGCACAGGTGGATGCGGAGCTCCCTCAGCCCGTTGCCCAGCCCGCCCCCGATGCTCTTCACAGCGGCCGCCGCCATCTTCCCTGTCCGCACAACAGCGCGGGGGCGGGACCGCGGGGCCTCCGCCAATGGGAGCGCGCGCCGTGATCGTACCCACCAATGGGGGCGCCCGCCGTGCCAGCGCTCACCAATGGGAGCGCTCGCCGTGATCGCACCCACCAATGGGAGCGCCCGCCGCGGGGTGCGCTGGGAGGGCAGCGCTGAGCGGAAGGGCCGCGCAGCGGAGCTGGGAGCGCAGCGATGCCGGACCGCGACAGTGAGTCTGGGGACAGGGGACACGAGACAAGGGACACGGGGCATTCCCGGACACCCCCGGGGCCGCGGCACTTGCCCGCGCGGGGCTGTCGCGGCGCTTGGGGCGGGTGGCAGCGGTGCGGTGCGGGGGGGCGGTGTAGGCCCAACCTGCGCTGGAGAGTGGGGGACTCCCGGGGACCGCTGGCCCGGTGGTCGGGCCAGCGCTGCGGGGAACGGGGTGCGGCCACAGCCTGAGGGGCCGGAGGAGGGCACGTCGCGGGCTGGGACCCCGCGGCAGCCCTGGCCCGAGGAGCTACACGGGGGTGCGGTGGGGCTGAGCCTCAGCGCGGGGATTGACACCGGGTGCGCCCCGGGAGTGCGGCCGTCGGGTGTTTCGGGCCGCTGAGAGGCTGCAGGGGAAGTCCCGGGGTGTGAGGGACGGGACGCCCTCGGGCAGGCCCTGGGACGCCCCCTGGAGAGTACAAAGCCGTGAGGCTTGAGGGGCTGCGGGTCTCGCAGTGGCACCGGGACCCCCGTGTCCTGTGCACGCTGGCGAGGCCGGCCCGGGTGACCGCGGGCTAGGATCCATCTCAGAGCTTCAGGCGGACGCTGTTCCCTTCGTGGTTCCGGGGAGGCTGTGAAGCCGTGCAGGCAGTGTCTGAGCTCTCTCTCTCCTGAACCTAGATGAGCCGTTCTCCAACCCCCTGGCCCCCGATGGCCACGATGTGGACGACTCGCACTCCTTCCACCAGTGAGTACCGCACTGGGGCCCTGGGGTGGGGCTGGGCCAGCACTGTGCCACCTCAGGCTGATTCCCGTTGAGAAACTGGAAGTCACTGGTGCACTGCAGCCTTTGGGTCCCCTCCACGGGCACCCGGTGCCCATCTCAGTGACACAGGACCTGCTTTTCCTCCAGAGCTCTTTGGGAATGATGATTTCTGTTCCTTCCCTCCCTTGTAGGTCCAAGCTGACCAATGAAGACTTCAGGAAGCTTCTTATGACCCCGCGGGCTGCACCAACATCTGCGCCACCCTCCAAATCTCGCCACCATGAGTGAGTAGAGCTCAGATTCACAGGTCCATGGGATATGGGACAATCCACTCCCCTTTCTGGGACTCTGTTCCCAGCTGACCCTCTCCCCTGCATTCTGCAGGGCAATATCTACAGGGGCTTTTACCAATGAGTGTGGGAAGTGGAGAAGCAGGTGGGTCAGGGCTGCTGTGAATAAAAGAGTGAGGCTTCATGGCTGTTAATACACTTTGTGCAGAAGGCAGATTTGGTTCAGTGAAAATCAGTCTTTTCCCTTCCTCTCCCTGCTGACAGTGTGGAATTAGGGGGGAATTAAGGGTGAGACTGTTCTGTTCCATCTCTGAGCTCCTCAGTGCTCTGCTGTGTCCGAGGGGCTGTTCTATCTACCTGTCATCCTTGTGGCTCTGCAGACTGTACATGTGTTTTTTCACCCTTTTCCAGGATGCCCCGGGAGTACAATGAGGATGAAGATCCAGCTGCTCGCAGGAGGAAGAAGAAAAGGTAAGTGTGGAAAGAGATGCAGCAGGACTTGTCATTATATATCATGTCCTGCCCACGGACGCAGTTCTGATTTCTTGGGCTCCCAAAGAGGGCCTCGAGTGGATTATTTAAGAGTTTTGGAGAAGAGCTCAGGCTGAGGAACTGTCACTGCTTGTGGGAGGGCAGCAGTAGGATGGGGCTGAAGTTTCACCTCCAGAAGAGGGTGTGTGGGAGGGCAGGGCAGTGGTGGGACATGGCACTGATCACTGTGTGCTTTGGGGCACAGCAGGACTGCACTGGACCCCTTCCCTTTGGAAGGGAGGACGGAGCTCCTCCGTAGCTGGCTTCAGTACAGCAGTTTCCTCCAGACCTGTTGTGTCCCACGGTGCTCTAGTTGGGGAAGGGATTGGGAGCAGAATGGGTGTGTGTGAGGCCTCAGGGGCTGTTACCTGACCTCAAAACCATGAACAGATCACTCTCACCCCAGTGCTGTTTCCCACCCGCAGTTACTATGCGAAGCTGCGGCAGCAGGAGATCGAGCGCGAGAGGGAACTGGCTGAGAAGTACCGGGATCGAGCCAAGGAGAGGAGAGATGGAGTGAACAAGGACTACGAGGAGACAGAGCTGATCAGCACCACTGCCAACTACAGGGCGGTGGGGCCCACAGCCGAGGCGTACGTGGGCTGTGCTGGGGCCTCGGCTCACGGGGCTGAGCCAGGGGGGCCGGAGGCTCCGTTCCGGCTCCTTAACCGGCTCCGTTCTCATTGCACAGGGATAAATCTGCTGCGGAGAAGAGGAGACAGTTGATCCAGGAGTCCAAGTTCTTGGGTGGTGACATGGAGCACACTCACTTGGTGAAGGGTCTGGACTTTGCGCTGTTGCAGAAGGTGGGTGCAGATATCACCGTGCTGCTCTTGCCCTGTCCTCTCCCACACACAGGGTGGGTGTCACTATTTGGTCTTGGCAGCATGGATTTCCCTTCCTGGGAAGGGTTGCTGCAGGGCTGGGGATCTGGTGGGGCTCACAGATAGGCAGCAATGGCATGGCTTGGGCTGTAATGTGTGGGTTTACTCTGCACCCAGGTACGGGCTGAGATTGCCAGCAAGGAGAAGGAAGAGGAGGAAATGATGGAGAAGCCCCAGAAAGAAACTAAGTGAGTGACTGAGTATTCTGCATTCCTGAGTGCAGCTGCTTGCCAGAGAGGAGGATGCAGAGGAGCCATTTGCTTGGCTCTAATACTTCTGGTTTCTGTTTAGGAAAGATGAAGATCCTGAGAACAAAATTGAATTTAAGACCCGGCTGGGTAAGACTGTGTGGACATGGCTGTTGCCCACCTTGTCTGTGCTGTGAATGTGGGAGAAATCCTGGAGGGTGAATGGAGGAATGAAAACCATTGGAGGGGGAGAGTCCTGAATTTGAGGACTGGAGGAAGTGTGTCCTTAGGAAGCGATTCTCATGTTGCTGATGAAGTAACATGCTTCACTTTGGCCTCGTCCTCTGCTTTCCCACACTTTTCCTTCTGTCCAGGCCGCAACATTTACCGCATCCTGTTCAAGAACAAGACGTACGAGCGGAACGAGCTGTTCCTGCCAGGCAGGATGGCCTACGTGGTAGATCTGGATGATGAATATGCTGACACCGACATCCCCACCACGCTGATCCGCAGCAAGGCTGACTGCCCCACCATGGAGGTACCCAGCTGCTCTCCAGCCCGCTTCACCTCACTGCTCTGAATTGGCCAGAGCAGGTTTTTCTGGGACGGGTTCCCTGTCAATGGAGAGGGATGCTTCCTTGTGGATTTCCCTTTCAGGCGCAGACCACGCTGACCACCAACGACATCGTCATCAGCAAGCTCACGCAGATCCTCTCCTATCTCAGGCAAGGCACCCGAAACAAGAAGCTCAAGAAGAAAGACAAAGGTAGGAGGTGAAAGGAGCCAAGTAATAGGATTTTAGTGCTTGAAGCATATCCCAAGGGAATAGGATGTGTTTTGGTTTCCGGTATTCCCCTGTGCCATGAGACAGTGGGCTTGGAGAACAGTGATTTCCTGAGCACTGTGTCGTGAAGGCAGGAGCATATAGGACAGGCTGCTGGGAAATTAGAGCTGTGAGGGTACCTTGTGGTGCTCTGCTCTTCCTGATGAAGGCCCAGTTTGTTGGGAAATGCCCCCTCTTGGGCAGGGATACAATGGCTTCCTAGGGGGGGCTGGGTATGATGTGACATCCTGCAGGCTTGCCACTCGTGCAGCTTGGAACCCAGACAGGGACAGAGGAACAGCACAGGGGGCAGAGTGGGTGATGTGCCTCTCACTGCTGTTGTGTCCTTGCAGGGAAGCTGGATGAGAAGAAGCCTCCTGAAGCTGATATGAAGTAAGTGCCTCCCTGCCCTCAGGCTATGTGGTCACACCTGTGTCCCTTAGGGAATGGCTTTTTGGCCCATCATATTTAGAGAGGGCTGAGTTTGGAGCTGCTGGAGCTGTGGTTTGTAGAACAAGGCTGTAGGCAAGCTCTGGTTTGGATTTCAGGCTTGAGGCAGCTGAGGGCTGACTGTTGCCCTGGACCACAAGACTCAGGTCCTGCAGCAGAAGGGAGCAGAAGTGCAGCGATACCTCTGACAGATGTGGAAACCACTTCCATAGCCGGTGTCCTTAGCTCTCAGTGCTGTCCTGTGTGCCCCAGGTCACAAGGAGGTGGTTATGGCCTCTCTTCCTGCAGCACACTCCAGACTCTTTTCCACTTACAGCATCTTTGAAGACATTGGGGATTATGTGCCCTCCACTGCCAAGGTGCCACGGGACAAGGAACGGGAGAGGTACCGGGAGAGAGAGCGTGACCGGGAGCGAGACCGGGACCGAGAACGTGACAGGGACCGGGAGCGCGAGAGGGACAGGGAGCGCGACCGGGAGCGGGAGGAGGAGAAGAAAAGGCACAGCTACTTTGAGAAGCCCAAGGCTGATGATGAGGTGAGTCTCTGCTTGTGAAGGACTGTCCCACCTGAGCTCTGCCCTTTGTGGGGTTGAGGGGCTTTGGGTATCTCTGGTTGTGCCCCTGCACGCGCCAGTGCCAGCTCTTGCTGAGCTCTGCCTGTCCCCAGGGCTTGCTGGGTGGCTGGGTGCTTGTCCTGTCCCTCAGCAAGTGAGGCAGCACTGGCACCAGCCTGTTGGGTTTGTGGTTCAGCTCTCTGTGACTGACACTGTCTCTCCCTCTTCTTTGCAGCCCGCAGACATTGACAAAGGTGAGTCAAGTGGTGCAGGTACCTGAGAGGCATAGGACAAGGGGAAATGGTTTTAAGCTAAAAGAGGAGAGATGTAGATTTGATACGAGGAAGAAATTCTTCCCTGTGAGGGTGGTGAGGGCCTGGCAGAGGTTGCCCAGAGAAATTGTGGCTGCCCCATCCCTGGAAGTGTTCAAGGCCTGGTTAGACAGGGCTTGGAGAAACCTGGGATAGGGGAAGGTCTCCTTGCCATAGGCAGGGAAATGGAACAAGGCAGGCTTCAAGATCCCTTCCAACACAAACCGTTGTAAGATTCCAGGTCTTGTGGGATCAGCTGACACCATCAGTGCCAAACTGGTTTCCTCCTCCTCTTGTACCTCATGTGCAGCTTATCCTGGCTGCTATGTGTCCCAAAGGGGCTCTGCCCAGCCGCAGTGTTCTGCAGTGAGCTGTTCTTCCACCCAAATTTAACCTGCTGCTTTCCCTACCCCAGGACCGGGCTCAGCCAAGGAGCTCATCAAGTCCATCAATGAGAAGTTTGCTGGAGCTACTGGCTGGGAGGGAACAGAGGCATATCCTTTACTGTCAGTGCCAGCCTGGCTGGCTGTGGGGCTGGGCTGCCCTTGCAGGCACAAGCACATCTTGGGGGCTGTCCTGCCTCACCTGCAGGGAAATGCTGCCCAGGCCTTGCTTCTCCCACACCAAACAAAAGCTTCACCCCCCACTTCGGTTGTGTTGGGGCAGGAGGGGGTTTTCCAGCTGGCTGTGCCCAGCCTGCAGCTGTAAGGCTCAGCTCATGTGGTGCTTTCCTTAACTGCTGCCACTTTGAAGAAGCCAGAAGACAAGAAGCAGCTGGGAGATTTCTTTGGCATGTCCAACAGCTATGCTGAGTGCTACCCTGCCACGTAAGGAGCAGTGGGAAGCTGTGGGGTGGGAGCAGGGTGTGCTGAGGGCATAAGAACTTGAACATCAGCCCCACTACTTGTTGGGGGAGCAGGCCTGGCCTTGTTTGTGGGAACAGCTGACTGGTAAAACTATCCCTTGGTTCAGGCTCTTAGCTGCTCTCTGCTGTAACTGGCTGCCTGGAGCCTGCTTCCCCTCAGAGCTGGGGGTGGGGGGCTGAGATGGCTGGGAATCTGCTGCATTCCATGTTATTCCATGTGGTGGTGAGGGTCTGTCCTCCCTCAGTGGAAGAGGAACATCTTTCAGCCTGAAGAGGCATCCTGGAAGCATTTCCAACCTTGGATGCCCTGTGGTACAGGTCACCTGCAGGGCTTGCAGCTGGGGCCACTTCCCTCTGCTCCAGGAACTGAGTGTGTTTGGTCTGAGGCCATGAGACATGACTCCCACTAGCTCCAAGGTCCTGATCCATCTCATGGACCCACTCTGAAGCCTTTCCTTGCTTTTTTTCTCCCCAGAATGGATGATATGGCTGTGGACAGTGATGAGGAGGTGGACTACAGCAAAATGGATCAGGTATGTTGGCATCAGCCTTTAGGAGCAGCCAGCAAAGTAGGCACCAGTGCCAGCTGAGAAGATCCCAAGCAGCAGTGGAACTGGGTGCTGAGTAAGCTTTGGGGTTTGCTGATCAGCCCCCTGTTGTGTCAGGGAGCAAACAGGCATCGCTGGCACTTGACCCAGAGGTGTTGGCAGGCGTGCAGCTCTGGTCCCACTCCCTTTTCCATGAGATCTCCTGTCGAGCTTCCTGGAGAGGGGATCTGGAGCCAAGGCCATTGATCTGGGGCTGGTGGGAGATGGAGTCTTGTGGCTGGGTGTGGCAGAGCTGTGTGAGAAGCCCTCCCAGCAGCAACTGAGGAGCTGCTCTGAGTCGTTCTCTCCCTGCAGGGTAACAAGAAGGGGCCTCTGGGCCGCTGGGACTTTGACACTCAGGAGGAGTACAGCGAGTACATGAACAACAAAGAGGCTCTGCCCAAGTGAGTGCAGCCCTCAGGAAGGGCTGAGCGAGGGTTCTGGGTGGGATGGCCATGCTGGCCAAGCCTGGGTGCTGGGGCAGCTAAAGCAAGCTGGGGGGCCCGCTGTGAGAACCTGAGGAGGAGCTGTGAGTCCTGGGCCTGGTGGTTTGTTTTTGTTCTTAGTGTCACTCTTGAGGACTCCAGCCTAGGCGCTGCTTTCAGGGGCTCAGGCCAACTCTGGAGCACGTGCTCATGGCTGGGGAGATGTGTCCCTTCCTCTGGCAGCTGTGGATCCCCTGTGAGTGCTGAGCCATGTGTTGCTCCTTCTCCAGGGCAGCCTTCCAGTACGGCATCAAGATGTCTGAGGGCCGCAAGACGCGCCGCTTCAAGGAGACGAACGACAAGGCGGAGCTGGACCGGCAGTGGAAGAAGATCAGCGCCGTGAGTGCCCGAGCTGGGCTGGGGCTGCTGAGCCTGGAGCTGCCAGCCTGGCCCAGGACAGTGCTGTCCTTGCTGTCCCAGCCATGGCTCTTCCCCAGCCATGGCCAGCGTGTGTGTGAGCACCAGAGCTGGCTCTACCAGCTGGATTTGCTCCTTGCAAGAGCATCAGCCAAACACTTGGGGTTTCAGTATTGCAGAGGAGTCTGGAGCTCTGTTTGGAACTGTTGTTCTGGAGCAGCCCCAGTCAGGAGCTTTTTGCTCTGGGCTCTGCAGCAGATGAATGTGTCCAAAAGCATTAGATTGGAGCCATCCAAAGGGGATTGGAGGGGCCAGGACATGCTTAGTGGCTCCCTGTTTGCCAGCAGGCAGAGGTGGGGGTTGTCCTGGCAGGGTGAGCAGTATGGGATGGAGGTGAGAACAAATGGTCTGTGGTGGCCAGAAAGGAGCAAAGGGCAAACAGGCCAAGCTTCTCCAACTGTAGATCACCTCAGCTCCCTCTGGCCTGGCTGCAGCTCTCCCCAGGTGTTTCTGGCACCCTCCAGCCCCTCTGCTAGTTGTGAGCAGCCAGATTCCCTGAGGGTAAATGGGACTTTGTGCTTTCTCTGCAGATCATCGAGAAGAGGAAGAAGTTGGAGGCTGATGGGTAAGTACAATAGTCTCTGCCTGGGGCTCAGCTGCAAGGGTTCTGTTGGGGCCGCCCCACCTTCTGTGGTGTGAAAGTGTGGATGTCAGTGCTGAGCTCTGGATGGGAGGGTGATGGAGCTGCCTGTCCTGCATCCTCACCATGCTCCTGTCTCTCCCTCTCCAGGGTTGAGGTGAAACGTCCCAAGTACTGATGTTTCCTGTGTTTCTTCCTCACTCTCCTGGAAGCCTGGCCTGCTGGGAGCTGCCTTCCTGGAGCGTGCTGGTGTGCTCTTCTTGCCCCACACACCGTCCACTCACTGCTCAGGGCTGGGGGCTCTTTCCTCCCTCTGTTCTTTGCTGTAGAGCCTGTGCTGTGTAAATGTTGTAGCCTTAATAAAACCACATTAAATTTGTGTGTAGATGTCTCTTTGTGCAGAGAGGAGGGGCCTAGGCACATTCTGGCCTCCTTTGGAGCAGCAGGGCTGCTAGGACTCTTCTTCCACCTTCCAGGCACACTTGGGGCTGACAGAGCAAACTGTGACTATTTATTGTGGGAGCCTCTTGGGCTGGGGGCAGCATCTCTGCATAAAATTAACAATTCCATTTGGGGGGAGTAATCCCAGCTGAACGTTCTGTGCCTCAGGGCAGGGGGAAGAAATGGGACCCTGAGCTCGGGTACAGCAAGTGCAATGACCTGAAGCAGAGGCTGTGCAAGCTGCTCTAAGCACTGGCAGAGGGCTGCTCTGGGTGTGTGTGATGGGGCCAGCACCAGGCAAAGCTTGTTCCCTCGGGGCAGGGCCCGCAGGGGCACTGCTGCTGGTCCCTGGCTGGGCTGGTGTCTAGGGGGGCCCTGCAGGGCCCAGACCCTGCAAGGGGCCGAGGTGCCACCTGGTGCCTGGCCACCCCCTCCCCTGGGAGCAGAGAGAGGAGGTGATGGGGTGGGAACTAGGGAGCCCGTGGTGCGAATTAAGGAGCCTGTGGAGCTCCCAGTGGTGAAGCGCTAAAGAACAGGAAAACACGAGGTGGGTGGGCAGCGACCTGGTGAAATGGGGCCAGGGCTCCTGCAGGCTGGAGCCCCGAGGCGCCGCCACCCTGAGCCGGGCCGGGCTGGGCGGTCCCATGTAAACAAAGGGGCGGGGTTCATGCAAAGAGGCGTGGCCATGCAAATCAGCAGCGAGCCATGGCGGCCGCCATGGAGGAGGTGAGCACGCGTGGGGCTGCGGGACCCGGAGCGCTCGGCCCTGGTCCCACGGCCCCGCTGTCCCCAGGAGCCCCAGGACTCCCCGGAGCCGGCGGCGCGGCAGCCGCGAGTGCGGGACACCCCCGAGGACATTTGTCTGGAGGCCACGGCCAACGCCATCGCGCTGCACCCGGCGCGGCCGCTGCTGGCCGCGGGGGACGTGGACGGCGACGTGTACCTGTGAGTGGGGCCGGGGCTGGGGAGGGGGTCCCGGCTCTGGGACCCGCTGGGCACCGGCGGCGGGACTCCCCGGCCGCCCGCGGGTCCCGGCGAGCACTCCCGGTGCTGGCAGGTACTCGTACTCCTGCACCGAGGGGGAGAACCGGCAGCTCTGGTCCTCGGGACATCACCTCAAGTCGTGCCGGGACGTGGCGTTCTCCCAGGACGGGCAGAGTGAGTGCGAGTGACGTGGGGTGGCACCGGGGGACGCCGGGCGGGGGGCACTAACGCGGCTCTCCAGAGCTTTTCACTGTGTCCAAGGATAAGTCCATCCACATTCTGACAGCAGAGGAGGGACGGCTGGAAACGCGCTTCCCCAAGGCCCACGAGTAAGTCCATATAGGCGGCTCACTGTGAATAGAACGGCTGGGGCATTGTCCCCTTCCCTCCCACGGCAGGGCCGCACAGCCCTGGGCCGGGCAGGGAGAGCCCGGAGCGTTGCTCCGGGAGCCGTGACCGTGGGGGCGTGGGGCCGGGGTCTCTGCAGATCGGCCCTCAACTGCGTGCTGCCCATCGACAACCACATCTTTGCCACGGGTGATGACGCCGGGGCAGTGAAGGTGTGGGACCTGCGCAAGGGCAGTGCCATCCTGGAGGCACGGCAGCAGGAGGAATACATCAGTGCCATGACCGTGGATGGCAACGGGAAGATCCTACTGACAGCCAGGTACCGGAGGGATTTCATGATCTTGGCGTGGGTCCCCCCACGTCCATTCATGGCTGGAGTGCCCTGGGCCATGTCCCGTGCTCACGTGTCCCTTCCACCTACCACAGTGGTGATGGCACCCTGGGTGTCTTCAACGTGAAGAGACGGCGCTTTGAGCTGCTCTCGGAGCCACAGAACGGGGACCTGACGTCTGTGGTGCTGATGAAGGTTGGCACTGCTCCCCAGCATGGAGCAGGATCCCATAGACCCCCGTTCTCGCTCCGAGTTTTTTGTTCTGCCTTTGCCTCACTGCCCTCCCTCGTGCCTAGAGGGGGAGGAAGGTGGCCTGTGGCTCCAGTGAAGGCACCATCTACCTCTTCAACTGGGATGGCTTCGGGGCTGCCAGCGACCGCTTTGCGCTCAGGGCAGAGACCATTGACTGCATGGTGCCCATCACGGACAACATCGTGTGCGTGGGGTCCCTGGACGGAGTCATCAGGTCAGGGGGCTGCGGTGGGGAGGGACTGGGAGCTGTGGGATGGGGTGAGGGTGAATGGAGAGGAATGGAAGGGCACGGGATCAGGAGGGGTTGTGGGGGATGAAATGGGATAGGGAGGGGAGGGAATGGGGAGGTGTGGGATGGGGAAGGGGTGGAATGAGGAGGGTGTGGGACGGGCTCAGCCTTGCCCAGGCCACAGGGCAGGAGGGCAGACGCTCCCCGGGCGCTGCAGGGCCCTCAGTGCCCCCGTGCCGTGCCCAGGGCGGTGAACGTGCTGCCGAACCGTGTGCTGGGCTGCGTGGGGCAGCACCTGGGCGAGCCCATCGA
>VYXD01013151.1:271135-301990 GCA_013397195.1 Hylia prasina | reverse complement strand
GCTGCTGCCACCAGAGCCCAGCCCAGAGCTGCTTCTTCTGCCGTGGGGTGAGCCTCTGCTCGTGAGAGCAGCCGCAGAACTGGGGCCTTATTAACACCTACCTCACTAAAAGAGGGACCTGTCCCCACCTGCTCGTGCGCCCAGGATCCTGAGCTCACCTCTCCTTGCCCTGCTCAGAGCCGGGCCACTGCAGCCCCTCACCCCCTGCCTGCCGAGACAGCCACAGCTCCGGAGCTCCTGATACATCTCGCCCACCGCCCCGGGATTTCTGCTCCTTCCTGCTGTTCCAGCTGGGTGCTCCCCAGAGCCCTGCTGGGCACGGGGATCGGCCGTCCCCGGGGTTTGGGAAGGTCTCTCCTCCGTCCCTGCCCGCCCGCCATCACCAGCGATCCCCNCCCCGCCCACCCGCCATCACCAGCGAACCCCGCGCCACAGCGCCCCCTGCAGCCGCGGGGAGTCACCGCGCCGCCGCGCCCGGCCGGGAGCCAGCAGCGCCCCTGGTGGCCGTGAGCGGAACTGCACCAAGGGAAGGGCTGGCGGGGTCTGCGGTTCTGGTTAATGCTGTGCTTGCTGTTGTTGGTTGGCTTTATTATACACATACTAAAGAACTGCCATTCCTATTCTCATATCTTTGCCTGAGAGCCCCTTAATTTCAAAATTATAATAATTTGGAGGGAAGGGGTTTACATTTTCCATTCCAAGGGAGGCTCCTGCCTTCCTTAGCAGACACCTGTCTTTCAAACCAAGACATCCACAAGGACAAAAAGTTACTAGTGATCCAGATTCATAAAGACGTGCCAGAACACTGGACTACTGAAATAGGCTCTGCTCATCCAAGTACTTTCAAGTGAAAATTCATTTTAGCAATGTGCCTAATTGTGCAGTGCTGCTATAAAATGTAAATAGGCTTCCTAATATGTTAAGTAGAAAAATGACTGATTTTTCCAAAGAATGAGTAGCTCATATCCACCTCTAGCTAATGTCAGCTTGCTTTTCTGAAAGGCATCTCAGCAAGCCAAAGTGCTGCCACTAGATGGCAAAATGAGACTGAATTTTCTCTCCTACACAATCTCAAATTTTATTCATTGGATGGAGAAATAAGAGGAAAACATTAATATATTTTTTGTCCATTTTAATCCTCTGACATTTATCTGGAAAACAGTAGTTGCAGGTATTCTATTATGTGAATGGGAAGCTATGATGGAGGTGAGATCCTACTCTGCTGTTACTTTAATCCACATCTCAGAGAAGAGCCCTGACAGATCAGGACTGCTCCAATGGACAACTACTTTTGAGCTGTGCTAGCCCTCCTTCATAATGAGCCAGGGGGTAAAAGGAATTGTCTTAAGTCCACTGATAGTACAATACACGTGTATATTTTACAATATATGCAAAATGCTTCTTTATAAGAAAACAATGCCTCCTATGAATACACTATATTTTGAACATAACAATGAAAAGTTGAAAAGCATGGAGTGTTCAACAATTCATCTCCTTGGAAATTCTAAGCCAGTCATAGAGAGGAACATAAAGATTGAAAACAAAACTAACATTAAAAGCAAAACTATACCCAAGATGCTGTTGACTAGCAGCAGTTTTCTCCAAATCACCTGTGTATTTTCTGGTCTGTGAAATACACTCTTGAAAACTTTCAGGATTGACAAAATCTTTTCCTGAGAAGGCCTGAAATGAGTATATGTCAGTGTAAAAAAAAGCTTCTACAGCTTTTATTTTTCACAGCATTGCCAAATCACAAGTGCTTTTCTTATTGGTCAGCAAGCAGAAATATTTTGAGAATTGGAAATCTATTAGGATCAGAATCCATTCTGAGTTTGTGTATGGACAGGAACATTGCAACTGCAACAATGACCAAAATCCCATGTTGCCAACCAGTTTACAGTATAAACTCCGCAAGTTTATACTTTAGGAGTTGAAGCTACAAAATAGCTTTGTTTAGGTTAGAAAACAACTGCCCGACTGAATAAAAGATCACTGAAAAACAATGCCAGAGCCAATAAGCTGCCAATAAGCTGCTATGGGTGTCAATAGTTCATTTGATTAAAATAGCAAAATGGGTTGAGTTAAAATAATCATCATATATTTAGCTGTCAGAATAGTTGGACAGACTTGAAATAGTGCTGTTTAAAAAACTTAAATGAAACAAACCCCATAACTTTTGTTCCAGCATCATTGCTAAAAGAGAACAATTTTGGAGGTTTTTTTACTAAATCTGTACAAACCACCCCAAAACAAACCCTACAAAAACCCCAAAGAAGGCAAAGCAAATGGAAAGCCTGTTATGGAAGCACTGAATGGGAATACCTCAGGCTTCAGCTCCATCCCGGGACAGCAGCTCGCACAGACTCTGGTTCCAGTGGAGCTGGGAGGTTCCCAGCACAGCCCAATCCTGCAGTGGTGCAGAGGGGACAGGAGGGGCAGGGATCAGGTGGGAGCCAGAGCAGGAGCTGTTACAGCCAAAGGGAGCTGCGTTGGTGGAAAAAACCCTTGGGGGTCACTGGAGCCTTGCAGAGCCAAGGTCTTGGCAGCTCCCCCTGGGCAGCAGGCTGGCCTGGAGCTGGGGGAGGAAATCTGTGTGTTGTGACAGCACAGGTGGGAAGCAGTTAGCCCAGACTAAAGGGTGTGGTTTTAACTTGCTTCGTCTTTACCTTAAGCTCCAGTGGCTCTGTCAAACTGGTGGCTTCAGGTACAAAAGCAGTGTGTTCAGTGGCAGAGTTCTGTACCTGGAATACACTGCTAGTACAGAAGGGTCATGTCCAAAAACAGAACATCATTTCCAGGTGTCCTTTTGGCCCCTTCTGTGCCACAGTACAGCTGACCCTGTTTGGCAGCTCCTGAACTGAGCTGCTGAGCTGCACTGAGCAGCCCAAATACTGGAGGAGAGTTCTTCAGTCCTCAGTTCCTCCTTCTCAAGCTTGCAGTACCTTTTCTTGCTAGCAGAGCCCTTCACAGGTCATGAGAACAGCTGACTGCTGTCACCCAAAGTCACCAAGTTTATCTCCTTTTTTCCTGCCCTCATCTCCAACTTCCTTTTCTCAGACTTGGCAAACATTTTTCCCAGTCTTTCCTGAGTAGATAGCTCTGTTGAGGTCTCCTAAGTGTTCTCTGGATTTGTGTGCAGCATTTCTGGACAAACCAGACACATTATGTCACTTATGACCCAAACAGACTGGAAGAAAACATGTACCTGAGCAAACAGCTCTTGCTAGGCTATCTCTAAGTACATGACATTTTTTACAGGGCTTTAGTAGATATTTGATTCTCTTTGGCTTCTGAATAGAGTCCAGCTGCACTCTACAGTGGCTGTATTTTAGGATTTCAGGCCTTTTGGAATTGCCTAAACTCTATCTTAACACCTGCTCAGAGTAACAAAATTCACTGGCAATGGAAAAGATGCTTCTTCAAGTACACTTTTTTTTTCCCTGTCCAGGAAAATATCTGCTGAGGGTTGAGTTCCTATAGAGAACACTTTTTGTTTGTTGGCTTTGTGTGAAATTGGATTTGAAGCCAGTGTCTCAGACACTTTTTTATTCAGGCCATACATTCCAGAGGCAGGTAGGTTGGTTAGCATTTTACTCAGCTACTGTTTCCATTAAAGTCTCATATCCAGGGTCCATCCATCCCTCTCTTGCACCTGGCAGTCACCAGTGTGGGGCTGGGTGGGGAGGAAGCCTCGAGGTTCCATTCTTGCAAATTGCTTTTTCAAACTGGCCTAGGTGTGAATGTGAATATCCTGATACTTTCCCCAGGAGGGAGGGAGTTTTACACCTGAGCCAGGTGTGTAAGGGAGGACACTGACATGGTAAAAAAGCATTATCCTTCCTCACAGGGTCTGCTTCCCTTATCTCCCTTATCTGGCTCTGAACCCAGCTCCTTGCTAAGCAAAGGTCAGTTTGTTGTGCTCATCCTCCCAAGGTGGGTGATGAAAATATCTGAAATTTCAGAAAATATCTGAACCCCTCAGCGCCAGGGCTGCTCTTATGATCAGAGGTTTGTCCACCACACATCCAAAACCTCTCCTTCTTTTTGGTCTGGCCTCAGCAAAGCACCAAATTAATTAACGCTGACTTTCAGTCTCTCACAGGTGGGTAATACAGCCTGGGAATGGGGCATGTCATGTTAAAAGGGGAACTATAGGCTGTCTGAGGTAAAAATTTCCAGGGTAAAAGGAAGAACCTACCCATGTCTTTTAAAAACAAATTTGGGCAGGACAAATGTAAATAAACCACTCCATAGAGATACACTTTGCTTTGGGAGTGAGGTGAACAGGAAGATGAAATTCTGACAAGGTTTGAATTTTTTTGTTTGGCTCTAGGGTATGGACATGTAACCTGAGTTACTCTAGAAGAATAAACCCTTCTGAAAGTGGATCAAAGTAAGCCCTTGGCTCCACTTAAAACAGGGACAGAAGGCCACCAGAGAGAGGTGAGCGAAAATGGAAAATGTTGCTGCTCTTTTAAGGCAGCAGAATGTCAGCAGCGTGAATTTCCTCCCTGTATTGCCTAAAATGGTTTGAGTCTCACATTTTCAAACATCAGTCACCAGACCGTCACTGCATCAGAAAGAACATACCATTGGCAGCTGTTACTGAGGAGACACTTCTTTTGTGTAAAGGTTGTGTCACTGCAGGCTATAAAATACCTGTGAAACACCTAGTTCTTTAAAAAGAGGGAGAAAAAGGTCTCAACAGAAAGATAGGCACCTGATAATACCAGTAAAGTCAGTGTTTCTCAGCTTTTGAAAATCTAAGAGTTTAAACCCCGTCTCATGGGATTGCCAGCTGCTGTAGGAGTATATCTGAAAATTCAGATATAGAAAATACAAGGTGGTGTTTCCTCAGCAAGCCTCACTAGGGCACCTTATCCAATATGTTTATGATGTTACAGAAGAAGTTGTAGAGAAAGAGCTCAAGTTCATATGCAGCTGGGTTTTGCAAGAAATGCATGAAATCTGCACATAGCTATGATGTACTCAGTGCCACAGACAGGATGCAAGCAAATAATAATAGATACAAGTCTTAGAATTTCTGTGTTAGCTGCTCTTGAGACTGGGAGATCGACTTTAGAGGTGACTGATTTCCTCCTTTCTCAGCATCAGAATAAATGATACTGTAATTCTCCTATGACACTGTTATAGACAAAATTGGTTAATTCATGCAATTATAAAATCTATATGTTATAAAGTTATGTCTGAGTATTGGGATCCTCAGAGGCAGGCAGGAATTGCAACATCCCGCCTGGCTACCAGGAAAACAAGACCTCATTAATATAGGACAAGATACCCAGTAACAGATAAAGGGCCACATGTTACACCCAGCCTGGACAAAACTGCACACTCATTAACATAAGAAGGGCCGTGGCCGGACCAGAGATGGCCCATTCTCACCACACCTCGGCAGATACACCCTGAAACCGAGTTCCTGTAAATCCAATCAAACATTTGTTCGCTTCCCTAAACAGCTTTGTCCGGCAGGACTCAAAGGACAAAGAACCACAATCAAGATAGCCAGGATCGTTGAAGGACTCATCACTATTCATCGTCCCACAGGAAAGGTCTTTGTCCACCCCAGAGCAAAGAAAGGAAACCAACATGAATATGTTTAATCTGAAAGGAAGAGAAGAATCTCTGCCCCGGGCAAGAAGAAGTGTATAAAAACGAACTGAACCGAGACCACTTGGTGAACTCAGGGAGATTGCTGCCAGAGAGAGAGGGGGATACTCTGAGTTCACCTGGTGCTGACCCCGGGCTTNTGTAAATCCAATCAAACATTTGTTCGCTTCCCTAAACAGCTTTGTCCGGCAGGACTCAAAGGACAAAGAACCACAATCAAGATAGCCAGGATCGTTGAAGGACTCATCACTATTCATCGTCCCACAGGAAAGGTCTTTGTCCACCCCAGAGCAAAGAAAGGAAACCAACATGAATATGTTTAATCTCAAAGGAAGAGAAGAATCTCTGCCCCGGGCAAGAAGAAGTGTATAAAAACGAACTGAACCGAGACCACTTGGTGAACTCAGGGAGATTGCTGCCAGAGAGAGAGGGGGATACTCTGAGTTCACCTGGTGCTGACCCCGGGCTTGACTCTGTAGCTCTTATTGGGGCTGTCGGTGACCGTATCCCGGTCACTTAATAAAATCTTTCCAAATCATTAAATTTGGCTTGATTGGCTTTCATTTATAACAACACCACCAGCATAAATTTTGACCAGTCTAGTTAGTTTCATATTAGTACAAATAAGGAATAACACAATTGCAATTAGATCTGCTACACTGGGTTTGGGATAGAAACCAGACTAGAAGGTAATGAAACACATCTTAGAGAAAGCAATTAGAAATTTAACACAGGCTTCTTCCTGTCTCCCTGCTTGTTTCCCTGTGAAGTCCAGGGGATGTGGTGGGATGTCTGAGGTGTAGTTATGTAACCTCCCCTTTACCATTGCTGACAATCCACCAGCAAAGCAACTTTTCCTGTGGGCATTCTTTGCAACCAGTTTATTTAGTCCGATTTCATCCCTCGACCTAGATGTGATAATATTTCTGTGATAATGTCAAGACATGCCTCAGATGATTCACACAGGCAATTTCAAGTAAGAACCCAGAAAACACAGCTGTAGCATGTGTTTGATAAATGCTACTCTGCTTAGAATAGCTGTGGCAGGAGTTTAATCTCAGAAAGTTTTAAATACCATGCTGCCATCATTTACCAGAACTTCTCCAGAAAAAAGTAAGCTACTCTATCAGACTCTGAATTTCAGAAGGAAAGCTCTCATTGTGAAGACTTGTAGGTTTGTTCTCAAATACGTGAACTCACATGCAACACACCTGCAGATTGCAGACATGAGGTTAGGAGGCTGTCAGTGACTGGAGACAAGAGTGATGCATTTCATTTCTTTACAAAAAGAAGAAGAACTTTCCTTCCCAGTGCTTCAGAACTATCCACCTTTTACTAGTCCAGGAAGCTCAGAAATTGCCACCTTTTGTGGAGTCTAAGGGAGGAGTGAGCCCAAGGATTCATACCAGCACAGCTTTGGGAGAGGTTCCACAACAAGAAAAGGGAGAACGGACACGCTGGCTGTTTTTAAAAAACAGACACACTTGGAATTACTCAATGTAATCTCAGCAAAGGGACTTGCTGATAGGAGTGTGCCTGAATTGGCTGTGCAGGACAGATAAAAGTCTATCATGTCCCTGTGGTAATAATATGGTTTTGTGGATTCTTTTTCAGATACAAAAATGGTCATAAGAAGTAGCCGAAAAATGAACTACTGATACATTGGCAACATAATAATTTTTCATCTAAACTTGCACATTTTTAATTTCACTGATTGATTCTTTTTTTAAAGGGTGCTGACTGTAATTCCATTGTTAATTCATTAGTTCCTCATTATGTACAGCTCTGACAATAACCTTTAATTGTACAAAGAAGGGTATTTCAGGTACTGAGGTAAATTAAAGAAGTTTCTCTTAAGTGAATATCTTCTTCTTTGTGGGGCCTTACCTGGGCTAGACTTGCACAGATGAGTAACCCACCCCTATGCAGATAATGTGACAATATTTTTATGCAGGTATAATGTGGATAACTACATAAATATTTATGTGTGCAGTTAGAAGCAATTAGGGTCCATAGGCGCTTATTTCTATGTAGCAGGCAGAGCATTTTCAACCCTCTGCTGTGCTTCCTTGTTTACTTATTTATACTCAGAGAAAGGAAGTGGTAAGGCTGACTAGCTGAAACTTTTCTGAGAAGAGACCATTTTGTACCAGAGGAAGCAGTGTCTCTCTGGAACGAACTCACAACATCATTTAAATTGACCAGAACAGTTCTTTGACAGAAGCAGCTGGAGGTTGGGCAAGGAGTTCCTTGGAGTTGGCCACACAGAGGGCACCCATGGCTGTGTTGTTGGCAGCACAGTTATGAACAATCCCTGACTGCCTCGGAGAGAAACCAACCATGGACCTGCGGAACGTCCCCTACCGCTCCGACGTGCTCACCTGGGACCCAGATCACTTAGCAGAATATTTCAGGACGGTGAGTTTGGCTGTGTTTTGTCTTTGTCTGAGGGAGGAGCAAACTGCTGTAACATTGTTTGGGCAAAATTCAGATATTTTATAATGGGCAAAGCTCGCTGCTGTGCTAAAAGCAAACCAGCTTTCGAATGAGAAGCTGAGCTCAACTGGTCAGTGAAAATGCATCTTGAAAG
This sequence comes from Hylia prasina, assembly GCA_013397195.1. Lineage (NCBI taxonomy): Eukaryota > Metazoa > Chordata > Aves > Passeriformes > Sylviidae > Hylia > Hylia prasina. The sequence goes on along the minus strand of VYXD01013151.1, from coordinate 293,772 downwards.
GGATTTTTAAACTGGGTATAAGAGAAACTCATGGCTTAGAGAAAACAACTATGTTGCTACAATGCTTATTGGTGTAACAGATTAACAGCTACGGAAGGCACTACGGTGTGAAGATTTCAAGTTTTCTGTTTCATCTTCAGTGATTTTCAGAAGTGGTATTTTTTTCCAAATTGCTTGGTGTAGTTAATGAGCCTCTGAATGTCTTTCTCAATCATATCCATAGCTAGACGTGTAAAACTTGGAACACCTCAGGCTTAATTTTGAAATAACGTGAAGTTTATTTTTTTCAATGGCTCCTATAACTCTGTGAGAGTCTTATCTGGGGAGTTGAGGCAAGTTTAATAGTAGAATGCAGAACTACTTAATAAAGCTGAGCAGATGAAACAGTCTCTGTGTCTACCAAATCTCCAGAGAAGTGAAACTGCCAACTACTTACCAGCCCCTAATTTTAGGGTGCAGGAGTTAGTGGCAACAGGAAAGTGAAACCAAAAACTGGAGATGGAACAGATGAGATCACTATCAACATGTAACTTCAAACAAGTATGAGAAACATTACAACAACAGTGCAGGGGGAAGTTGGACCACCATTTCCAAGAAATTAGGAAGGGAAAAACGGCTTTCTGAAAGATCTGATAGTAATATTCTGAACAGTGATAAAAGGCTCACCTGTAAGTTCTACCATAACTGAATGCACTTTCATCCCTTTTTGTGATCAAGATGCTTTCCAGAGCAGAGATAATGGCATTCTACTCTTGGGGAGCTAAATCAGGCGAAAGTTGTTTAAGTAATCTAAAAAAATCAAGACAAGACTGTCAGACCAAGTCAGCCAGCTCTGGACACCTGTAACCAGATTGTGCCCCCAGATAAACTCAGAGAATGAATGAACTGATGAAGAACCAAATTTCCAAGTAATTTCTGATATTTTTTTTTTTTGGTTAGAAAAAGCGAAGATGTTCATATGTGGGATATTCCAAGGTTTATTTTTAAATTCTAAACAGCTTTTTTATCAATTACTTCAAGATTGAGATTAGGTCTCAGTCACAGTAATGTGTTGCTTCCCTCTGCATACGTACTTGTGCTGGTAACATCACAATAGCACTCACTGTATGAAAGAAACTATTTACTTAAAATCAGTCTGCACAAACGTTTTAATCTGTACCCTAGAATATTTACCAGAGTTAGGTCTGTTTCTTCATATGAACAACTGAAGGTGGCTCCTAAAAATATACTCTCTGCAGTTCTGTTGTTTCCAGGATCCCTTCTCAGGGACACCAAGTTCCAAAGTTACACCTTAAAATGAACAAGTGGGATAGAACTACAAAGGACATCAAGCTCCCTGTAAGAGCTTCTCTGCTTTAGGGGAGCTATCCCAGCAGCTCAGGGTCTTTTCTCTGCAGAACTTTCACTGACTAAAATTTCAGACAGAATAAGAGTCATTGTTTCTTCTAGAAGCCTCCAAAAGTCACTTTGTCTGCCTGCTTTTTGGGTTCCTTCTGACGTGGACCTGGCCATCTTGAAACAAAAAAACTCCAGATCAAAAATATAAATTGTATTGTTACATTGAGGTATTACTGTTAAAAAAAAAGAAAAAAGAAAAAAGAAAAAAAGAAAAAAAAAAGAAAATAGGACAACTGTTGGAAATGTTTAAAAGTCATGTCTTGCTTTGTGGTCAGCCTGTACATGGGCAACTTCTAAATGCTACTGGAAAACATAATACTGTGGAAAAGCTTTACAAATATTATAGAAAAATTCCAGGATTAACAAGTGGGAGTTCCATCCAGAAATGAAAGCTTTTGGATCCCAACAATGAATTCTGTGACTGGGATCAGTCAGCTTTAGTAGTCCTGGATAACAGGGTTTTGCTCTACTTCTGCAGCTGCTCATCCCAGTCAGCACCACAACAATACATTTTTTCAAATATTTCTTTGGGCCAGGCAACTGTGAGGTGGTTTGTAAATGTGAGGGATATCACAGGGAGTTCCTAAATGGATGGAAACCCTGAAGTCCACTGAAGAATGTAATAAAAATCCATGTTTATGGAACAAAATGAACCATTTAGGCAGGCCATAGAGTACAAAAGGTATCTTAAAAGCATCTACTCAAAGCCAGCCATATGGTTATCTTTACTGATTCTTATAATTAAGGGTGCAATAATCCTCTTCTTCTCCTTGACAGCTAAAGTATAAGGACTGTGAGAAAGTCGTGAGGAAGCACAACATAAATGGACAAAGGTTTTTGGTAAGTGGAGTGGTAAAATTCCTTCCTGTAAATTCCAATTAAGTGATGTTTTTGACTCCTCCTTATTTTGCACTGGCAGATGAAGAGCCACATTCCAGGTGGTTACTGAGGTATAAATATGGCAGGTAAATGCTTTGGCTAAAATCAGCCAGACAACTTGCTTTATATATAGAATCCTGGGAGCCCAAGCATGTTGCTGAATATTAATATTTTTTTAGTATTTTTAAAATACTAAACAGGGAACTTCTAAACCAATAATCTTGTCTTGAATTCATCTCTTCCTTTATAGTAAGTTCTTGTTTTCAAATATTAACTACAGAAAACCACATTTATTAGTTATCCTCTCTTACTAAAGAAGACACAGCCCTGCTCAGAATGACTGGCCTTTCACTGGAATAACTCCTTCATTCCCCTATAGATAAAATTAGATTTCTTCTGTAGCAATACACAAAATCAATAAAATTTAAGAGCATCAAAACTAGTAAGCAAAGTCCCAGTGGCTTTAAATCAACATTGTTCCAGGTTTGCCTTAATTTTAGAAAAAAGCTGATAACTTCCACCGACATAACAGCTGTTTCCATGTCTTAAATATACATCCATGAAGATGTATAAGAGCTTTTAGTATTACTGCTTTTTACTTTTATTTTCAAATATTGTTTCTATTTCCCCAGAAGTAGTAATTTTGGTCTTCTGTTTCATTAGTCTTAGTGGGGAGATCTCTGCATACCACTTCTAAAGTTTTGTATTTTTTCATTTACTTGTCCTAATACTCCATTTTTTGACATTTCATTGAAAGAAAACATAAAAACTTTCGAGCTCCAAGGATGTGACCCCTCCCTCCTGCTGGAGGGTGCAGCCAGCATTATTCAGATGTGTCATGGGATTTATCCTAGCAGCCCCCAAGAGATCCTCCTCAGCTCAAGCACTGAGGATCTGTGGCTGGAGTGGGAGTTCTGGCTGTGGAAGCAGCATGACATTCTGGTAGTTTGTGAGGTGCAAATAGAAAGTGCAATAACTGTGTGATTTCTAAGTGATTTTTGTGATTTCCTATTATTTCCAGCGTGTTTCTGTAATTAGCTCAGAGTGCAGCAGCTCTTCAGGGGCATCCCAGCAGATTCGAAGGATGTTTTCTACTGAGCAAGCCAAGCAGCTGCTCACCTATGCTCAGATTCTTTTTAAGCTTTTGAATTACTTGGCAATTGTATAATGAAAAAAAAAAAAAAAAAGAAGGGAAAGGTTCACTTGTTAAACAGAACCACAGAAAAAACATCCAGTAAAATATTCCAGAGCAAAGCAATCTGGAAAAAAATTACTTCTCTCTATGAATGGTTTTCCTAAGAAACATCTTTTTACATTTTGTGACTGGAAACTGCCAAATTACATTTACACAGAAGCAGCTGCTCAGGCTGAGTGTTTGCTGGGTTTGTAGCTGTTGTCAGATCTACATGATAAACCTGGCATAAAAATGTTGCTCTAAAATGAATCAGAATAAATCCTGATTTCACTGTCACCTTGCTGTGTTTACTGGCTACCACAAGGAGAGCCCTATTGAGGTGCAGTAGGAATAAAACTAAAGGGGTTCAATGTAACTTATTCTAATAAAATTCTCTATTATTTAAAACAGAAATGTGGCCCTTGTAAAAGAGTTTATACCTCTAATATTTGTCAGGTTTATCAGCAGAATAGAACTCCAGAGAGAAGCTTAAAAAGCTTTTAGAAAAAATATGATTCTTCAGGAAGTACTGCAGGATATTTCCATAAAAGCAGTACATTTTTCCTGTGTTCACTCCTCCCAGAGGCAAAATAGTGTGGAAAAACACAGATAGAATTTGTTCTGTCCTGAACATTGACACTGACAGCTTTGTGAACCAATGTGTAATTAGAAACCTATTATTGTAACCAGTAAAAAAGACAAAAAGAACCAGATAATCATCCCTGTTCCAAAGAGAATTCATGAAGCGTGTGATTAACTAAACAAAAAGTTTAATTTTCTAAACTTTTAAACTTCTAATCTTTTAATCTTTTAAACAAACTAAATCTACGAAATCGAAAGCCTTCATACTGCCTGAATCTGTCCTAACTGTGGATTTGCACCTGCTGGAGGAAGAGAAGGGATGACTCTCCAGGAACATCAGGAAAGGTTTCCAGAGAGCACATCTCAGTTAGGAGCAATCTCAGTCCAGTGGCTGAGTTATGGGTGAGGGGGGAACAAACATCCTTCCCCTATCCCTGCTTCTAGAAAGAGTTTTTAGGTTACCAAGGCTGCTTTTAAGTCCAAGGAGTTTTCTAGCTATGTGTCCCCTAGAACATGGGATTTTTTCATGTACTCTACTACAGATAAAATTCTTAGAACAAAACTCCAGTCAAACGTTCTGTATTTTAGAATCTACACTTCTACCATGAAATTTTGCAATCATGCACAATTTTGCCTAATTTCACTGTGCAGACAAGAAGGAATTCAATATACCTGGCTTCTGAAGTTACGTAAATAGAGCATGAATTCATGTCACATTTTTGAATATATGTGTATGACTGACTTGGATAAGTCACAAGGTGTTCCATGGACAATTTTGTCACATATCCCATGTGTTTCCTTTCCAGAACATGTCTGAAAATGATATTCAGAAATTTCCAAAGCTCAGAGTGCCGTAAGTAAAGTCAAACTATTTTAATGTTAAAAACTATTTTGCTTTTTTGCAGTGAAGTCTCATAGGAGGGATCAGGCAAATGATTTGTGAGTGATTGGTTAGAGACTTGTTTATTGGAGTGTACTGAGAGAAAAAAGAATATTCCAAAATAAAATGACTGTTGTCATGACTGCTCAAGCAAAATGATACAGTACAAGAAGGTTGTCTGGGGGATGTTCAAAAGAACTGGTGCATAAATTCTTTGACTGACAGCAGCTACACAAAGGTTAAACTTTTGTGCAAGTATTACCTTTGAAGTATGACTTAACTGCTCACTGTTTAACTGTTGACTTTAACTTAAAGGCAAAAAGAAAAGTCAGTTATGTCCACAACAGCTGAGGATTTGAAATTGTTTTGGGTGGGTATTCCAGAGAAATCAGTCTGGACCATGTGATTCAATGTTCAATAGCTTTCCTCAGCTCCTGTGGATTAGGCCTTGAAAAAGTTTCCAATTCATCTGAATAGCTTCCATAATTTCATAGAAGTTACTTAATGAAGAACAATAATCCCATTAAGTCAATATTAAGAGAAATTCATTTATTCTAATATTTCATAGTGAAAAATGAAGGATTTTATTTTGCTGTGAGTTCTCTGCTACATATTTAAGCTGGAGGTTAGGTTTCCAACCATGAGGCAAATGGAGGTCTTCCAAAGAAAGGAGGGAGAAAAAAAAGGAATTCAAGCTGTTCCAGCACAGCTGTGTCTTTGTTGCTCATTTCCCAGTTCCAGACTCCCTCCCTTCACACATATCTTGATTTTGCTACACAAGATACAATTTGCTTTGCCTTTTCTGGTGCATCAGAGCTTGTGTTTTGGGGAAGACAAGAATACTGAAAAGTTTTGTGCTCATGGTTGAGCTGGTGAGAAGAGCTGAGCCCAGCAGGATACCCTTGTTCAGATCAGATATTTGGACTGCATTTGAAAGCCTTGGATGTGACACATTTCTTACAATCACATCTATATTTTCACACAATAAATAGCCTGATAATAGGGGTTGGTGGTGTACAGTGTGTTAGGAAGGAAGTCCAGATATTATTTTAAAAAGATGTTCTGATGCCTCAGAATTCCTGAAATCACATTCAATTAAAAGAAACATTTAACAATGTTGATGATAGACCAGATTGTCTGTGACACTCATCTTACCAGTGAGTAGAACTTGTAATTCTCTGGTAATTTGTCCCACCTTAGCAGGTCTTTGGCAGAATTACCTCTTGTTCTCATTGTCTGAGCTTTTAATTTTGAGAACTTCTGGGGATTTCCTTTCAGATTTATCAGAGAAAAGTAGTCAGTGGATGGTCTAATAAACTCAGACATACCAGAGATATTAATGCCATAGGTGCATCATTAAAATGAAATCTAACCATGTGGAGTTGCTCCTATCTCCTCATCAAAACTATTGATACCTCAAAATTTGATTTTCACACCCTAGAAAAAGTGAACAGCCTTTTTTAGACAGGTCTTTTGGGTTTCTCACTTGTTACACCCCAGCAGAAACTGAACAGCCTTTTTTAATCAGATCTTTTGGATTTCTCAGCAAGAAGAAAATTTGAAATCAAGAGCTTTAAAAGTAGAATGAATAAATAAGTAGATATTTAAATCTGAAGGAAAACTCTGGAATTAATGCCTCTATTCTCAGGCTTTTTCATACTTACAAACAAGCAAAATATTCACTGGAATATGGTGATTATACATGCAGAAAGGTCCTCCTTGTAATACCACTGTTTAAGACAAGAATTTAGAGCTTTAACACGGAAGAGGATAGGTTCTCACTAGAAACAACTAACCATCCAACCAACCAAAAAAAAAACAACAACCCCAAAAAACCCAACAGCAGCAATAAACCAAAAATCCACTTAACCCAAAACAACCCTCCTGGACAGAATTAATTGCCAGAAGAATCTGCCATTTTTTAAAACCTTAATTTCTTTACTTCAGAATCTCCCCACCCTCTTCGAAACACAAGTGCTGGCTGGTGACTTCTTCTAGAACACCTTCACACTCTCCTTTTGTATCATAGTGCAAACCACAAGTGGTTGTAGCAAGAGTTCTTCTACAAGCTGAAAGAGGCATAAATACACTACCTGATACTTAATAACAGTGCGAAAACCTGAGCGTATTCTGCAAAAAAGCCTAATATAAATAGCCGGTGTAACACTTCCAGCAGCGGCTACTGAGGAAATGAATGAAAGATACACTAACAAGAGAGATTGTTCCTCAGTAAATTTAGCAGGAATACTCTGACCTACGTGGAGCCAGCAGCTGGAATCACACAAGGTTTGCAAAGCACAGCCTGCATCTGTACAGGCCTTGCTGAGCATGACTCTCTGAGCAAACCTGCTGCTCAGGCTTTGAATATAACTGTGCCATTATTTGGGGATGATTCTGTGACTTTTCAAGAATCAAAAGTAGGTCACAGTTGTCATTAAAAGGTATGACAGGTCATTTCCTGAATCTAATTATAAAACTCTACAACCTTCTGTTATTACTAATGAATTATTATTTTGAAAATTAATCTTCACCAGCCCTATTATAGGCGCATGTCTTCATAAAACTTTTGGCTTCTTTATAAAAACAAACACACACACGCGCACTCCCCCCAGATTTAAGCACTATTTTGAAAATAGTACTTAAAATAGTACTTAAAATCTTTAGCACTCTCCAGTCAAAGGGCTGAACTCTTTCTGGAAAACTTTAATACCACTATGTTTAGATACACACCTGAATCCTCACAAACAACACACTGTGTCCTGAAAGAGATACACTGGTGAGACTGGGAAGGGATTTGGTGTATTTTACACAGAGCAGACACTGACCATTGGTCTTGCAAAATATTTTAAAGCACATTCAGCAGACTGTGCCTTACTTACTGCGGCCAGAATTCAGAAACAGAAGAAGCAAAGATTTCATTAAAAATAATGCTGGCGGTTGGTTGACACCTGAACCTGATATAAACACTGGAATTATTCTGTCACTCCTATTGTTTACTGTCTTGAGAGAAAAGGTTCCAAGTTTTCATGACTTGAAGGACTGTTGATCCTCCTGGCTATTCCAGTGGCAGGTTCATGGCAAAACCTGAGATTTGGAATTTCCAGCCTTGTGGAAAAATCTTAAGGTGTATCCCACAGCACTCCAAAGTGCCTCCCATAGCACTGGCAGAAATTTCCAGTAACAGAAAGCTCATCATTGCACTCATGGCCTCTGCCAGCTCCGTGTGACACAGCCAGAGCCTGCAAACATGGTACAGTCTGAAAGTTGTTCTACTTTCAGAAGAGTAAAAGTGCAAACATAAAAATTGAGAAATCTGCGCTTTCTCTGTTGAAAAGGTGAGCCTTGGGCAGATGTCAGTGTGTGTGCACACAAGCTCTCAGCCAAGGTCTAAAGGTTTGGAACATAACTGGTATTCAGTCTGTTTTGAAGTCAATAAAACAGCATTGGCATTGCATCTGCCCAGCAGAGTCTTCTCAAAGGCCAAACCAAAGACCTGGGTCACCAGCTATGCTCTTGCCAGTGCTCAGTGTGCAACTGTGCAGCCTCCTGGCCCTAGAGGAACTTGTATTCCCCCTCCCTTACCCATCTGAAGCCCTTTGTCCCAATACATGAGAGTGGTTTCTACTCATGTCAGCAGTATGTGCAGTTAAGTGAACAAAAGGCAGTTTTGTAGTCCCGCTTTGGGGGCTGGTTCTGTGGGTTTTTTAAAATTTCAATTTCCTGCCAGTTTTAAGTTTAGCAACTGGTGGAGGAGGTAGAAAGAGAATGAGAAGTCTGAGTAACAATTTCTGCAAGTGCTGTTGCCTTATCCTCTCCTATCATCCACTCCCACAGCTCAGAGAGCAGTGTGGTTTTGGTACTTCCTTCCTCACAACATGGTGACAGGCTCAGCTGCTCAGTGCACCAATCTTCCCTGAGAACGTTGCTTGTAAAGTGTGACCCTCCTAAATTTTTTTTCTTCTGATAAACCTTCTGAACCATTGGTTTGAAGCATTTCAAATAAACTAAAGATTAGATACTGTATTTTAAGCATTATATGATTTTTTATTTTTGGCAGCAAGGTAAGAGAATCAACTTCTTCCTGTCAGTTTTTCCTCAAAATCCAGTTGGTATAAATCCTCATAGCAGCCAACCCAGGTTTAGTCCAGAAAGCTTCCAAACACTCAGGTCTCGTTCACAGCCTGGGAAGTCTGAACTCTAAGAATGATTAGCTCCAAAACCAGAGAACTGCATTTTTCTTCTTTAGCTGAAAAAACTAAGACCTTTTGAAAGATCCTCTGCCTCTTCTACAGCAGGGAATAAGCCACAGACAAATTCCATAATCCACTTCTTGACCAAAGCACTGATGTGTGCAAGGCACTGCCCACCCCTAGACACTTCCTCATGTCTCACATGGAATTTATTATTCACACAGCAACTTCCTTATCCCCTGCAGCAAAAGGAAATGTCTTGTGCAGAACAGTGTTGGTTCCACAGGAAAGAAGAGCAGGAGCACTCCTATGCCTATAATTTGGAGTTTCTCTTGCTTTATCCAGCTGGCTTGGGTAACAATGTCAGATTTAGACAGCTGCAATCCTTCAGAAATGGCTAACACTTGTGCATGTGCCTATTCCAAAAAGGGGCAAGCATGGTAATATTGACTTCAAAGCAGAAAATTGCAAAATACTGCCTTAAACAAGAAAACATAAACAATATTCTTTCTCTGTATTTCTCTTTCCATACTTGGATCCTTAATTGCATATCCTTAGCTTCACACTACTCATTTTTCCTCCTTTTCAGGCAGCACTATCACCCAGATCCAAAATAACTTCATTTTGTTGGCTTGTTTTTCATATTAGGTGGCTTAAAAACCTGTCTTCCTCCAGCCCCGGCTCAGAAGAGCAGTTAGATGTGAAAGATGCACTAATTAGGTCATTTGGAAAAAAACTGGGGGATTGTGATTGCTGAGCAGCAGAAAAAGACATGAAAGGAGAAGCAAAACAAAATAGGGTGGAAATTGCCTTGCCATAAACAAATATTTTACAAAATTGATATCAACTTTGATTGACCCAGTCTAAGGTGCGTGGGGAGGAATTCTACGTTAACAAACAATTAAGATTTTACAGAATTTAGAATCTGAGACAAACAGGTATGTTAAGTTCCTGATTTTTTACATAATACTTATACTTCCACAATTACTGTCTTTGATAGACCTAAACAATACAAGCTGGAAATAAAATGGGATATTTTTAACTCAATGTATGTAAACAATTTGCTTTGTTTGCCACAGGACTTTCTCAGTTGGATGTTCCTCAATAAGAAATAATGACAATTCAGAATCAGATCATGGCTCATCCTAAGTTTTCTTTGAAACAAAACGACCACAGAGGCAAACTTCATTAGTAGCAGAGCAGAATTCTGGTCTCACAGTAGAATTAACCCTGTGAATCTCAGTACTGACTGTCCTCCACCCGGAAAGACCTCTCCAGGCATCAAATTATAGCCTTTTGATATTCCATTAATATTTCTGCCATGCCCTGAAAATGTGTTAAAACATGGAATTAGATCAGCCTTTCCCCCTTCTCTGCTGGAGGGATTCTGGATGAGGGATGGCTTTGCTGCAGAGGAAGGAACACAAAAAGAATAGAGAAGAGTCTCAGGGAACATTTAATCTCTGCTTTTGCAGCCATAAACTCTGCTTTCCTGAAGTATTATTTGCTTTTTCCATGCAAATCATAAAAGTGCCATGGTCATTATTTGAAGCAGTGTGATGTCCACAACATCCAAAGACCCTAAGGCTTGCTGGGTTTAATGTTTATTTTTAAACACAAGGTAAAACCAATCTAGTTGGTAGTTGGATGTGCTATAGCACAACCTAGAAATAAGATGGTAAATTTAGTGGTTTTATCACATAGTAAATGATAATCATGAGTTAACCAGATTAAATTCAGCAAATACTGGGGGATAATGGCAAGGAAAATGATTTAGCTGTTTTGACAAGTGATGGGTTTCAAGGGTTTTTTTAAAACTATTTTTTGTTCTTCTTTCCAATAGAATTGTAAGTAAATTAAGCCAAGAAATAAACAAAAATGAAGGGAGGCTCTCTTTCCTTTCAAAATGGTGAGTAAGACAACTCAGCTTTCTTGTTCTAAGCCTTCAGATAGATCTTTTCTGGACTGGTTTTCATTTGATCAATAATGCCTGGATCAGAAGTGCAACCCTATAAAATAAAATATTCTGTTTCATGAATGTCATCTGATATCAAATATCAAACCCTGAGCCCATGAACTCCCCAGATACTTCTGCCATGTCCAGGACCAAGTAACATTCTCATGTTTCATGCAATTTTCCACCTGAGCACACAGCCTTTAAGAAGGCCATGAAGCCTAGGCATGTATTATAATAAATCTTCATTAATGCATTCCACAGATCTATAAATCATTATACTCTTTAATTTTTAGTATTTGTCATTGAATATGATATTCACAATAGAAGAAGAGCAAAGATTGCAAGAACATTTTATGAGAAAAGAACAGCTTATGACCCTACACAATGAAAACCAAGTCCAGTCTACCTGAAATGGTTTTGCATCATCTGATAACAGGATTTTACACCTTTCCATTCACTAGAATCCAAAACTAGAATTGAAAACCATAAAAACCTTATTTAACCTTACATTTATGAACTTGACTTTGAAGTTTCTGATTTCAGGACTGAGTCCCTTTGCTTCAAACCACTTGACTTTTCTGACTTCAGTTCTTCTTGAAACAGTTCAGATTTTATTAGGATCCTCTCTGTAAATATCAACTAATGTGTTTGTGGCATTTTGGGCAGAGTTAAACTCATCTGTGTAAACTTCATTCTACTATAACAGTTAACTATTGCCTTTATTTGCAATAGAAGCGTCAAACATTTAATAGAAAGAATTTATTTTTTGTATCTTTGTTGCAGGGCCCAAACACAAAAATCCCCAGAACACACAGGTAAGTGTATACTGGCAGACCCTAACAACAAAAGGTGTTTAAAAATATTAATTAAATATTAATTAATACTTGCAGAGCAGAGTCAACAGAGGGGAGCAGTGTTAGGAACCAAAAATCCAAAACAATAAATGAAAATGTGGGAGTATAAAGAAGTTTCAAGAAAGAAAAGCATAGATGCAGGACAATAAGTAAGAAAAAATGTTTTTAAAGAGAAAAGATGGTGAAGGAAGGGAAGAGCGGAGACTTTTACCTGAGAATCATCAAAATGTCTTTCTTTTACCCAATAAATTGTGTCTATAAAGTGTTTATATATTTCTGTTCCAATATCTCCACCCCCTGCCCTTCTTCCTAGCAGCACTGTATTAGAGAGGGAAACTGAAATGAAAAAAAACCAGACCCTTCTTTTATGAAAGCTAAAATAGTCTTAAACAAGGAGATAAGAAGTCTGGGCTCATTCTGAAAACATTTTGCTTCAAATGACTTAATTTAAATTGGAAGCGGGACAAACTTGAAGTGCCAGCACCTAGATCGTGTCACAGTGGGCAACTTTCTCTTAGTTTTGGATCAGGATGTTCTTCACGGTGACGGCCAGCCTGGCTCTGAAAGAACAGCTCATTCCTGTGGCACAGGACTGAGGTTCAGAACTCACCTGGGGTTTGTTGGGTTCTTTCTGTCAAGTTTTTATGTCTGTGGCAAAGCTGCCCATACTCAGGGATGTGTGGTTGTGCTTCTTTCCGCAGGATATGCTCAGGATGACGGTGGCTGGTCTTCGTTTGTGAGTATTTGGGTTAAGAAAACCCCTGGCTCAGGGAGGTCTGTCTCTTCCTGCCCTGGCTGCTTGGGCAGCACAGCTGGGGGCACCTGGGGCAGGAAAAGCAGAAATGATGGAAGTGCCTGCATACAAATTTCCTCACTGAGAAAAGGTTCTCCCCCAGAAATACAGAATTGCCTTCCACAGAACCACAGATGAATTTTACATGCCTGTTTCAAGCTCTTAAAAGAGGTGTCGAGTAGGTGCAAGGTTTCTGTGTTATTCAATGGCAAATTCTTGCCATTTTATTCTCTAGAGCCAATTGGTTGAACAGTAATTTTTTTAAAACCCATTTAGACTGCAGACCCATTCTGCCTTTTGGCACAGGAAATGCCTTGACAAGGTCATTGGGTGAAACACACTCACCTCACAGCGTTCATTTAAAGATCTCTGAGGCTGACCAGTGCTAATGGCTTTTCTTCAAAAACAAAAGTGTTTTTAGAAGACACTTGTTACTGAGTTCACAGGAGATTTGCTGCTATTCTGGGAGCACAAGAGATAAAAGTAAACACCTACAGAGCACACAGGCTGTGTGCCAGTGTAGATCACTCTGGAAATTCCAGCTGTGGTACCAATGACAGATGGAGTGTTCTTTTTCTCTCAAGCCTTGGCAGATTGCACAGATGTGCAGTGACCATATTGGCACTGTCACCTTATGTGGTCCTGCAAAATGAGGCTGGTTTGGGTAGGAGGACACCAAGACCCAAATCAAAGATCTCAGTTTTTATGAATAATTTTCAAAAGTTGTGTTGCATGCTGTAGAGGACATGTTAGAAAGCAAGAATGAATATTAGCAGCATCAACTGCTGCTGCATTGTGTTCCTAGGAACACTGGCTTGTTTGCTGGTGCCTTGTCTGTTCCCTAAAACACTTCATGCATTTCAGTAAACTTGCACCTTATCTTCACCTCCCACTGCATTCACTGTCATCAAATGATATTTGTTTCCTTTCTTAAGCTCTTGAGTGCTCCATGCATTAGTGGAACATTTCCTCCTTTCCCCGAATTATTTCAACAGATTTTCTTCTCCTCAAACTGGTTGTAAAAATTTGGTATTTTCCAGCGTGAAAAATACCACAGTGAAAGGCCACAAGGAAACTGCTCTGAAGGGTTTAGTGCTTTCTTCCAGCATCCACTTTTTATGCTCGTTTGCCAGGATGATGATGATGATGATGACTACGAAAGCCCTGATGAAGATCAGGAAAAGGAAGATGAGGCTGACTATGAATCACCAACAGAGGAGCCTGAGGAAGCAGAACATGACAGTGATGGCTATGAGCCACCTCCATCCAATAATGATGAAGCACATCACAATGTCATATTTCCTGCCAAGTCACTTCCAAGCAGCACGGATTATATAGGTAATTACTAAAAATTAAGTGCTACTAATAATGTACAAAATAGATTTTCCCACATTATCAGCCGTGTTTTAGGTGGCTGATAATGGAATATAGATTTTTCCTTGAAGGTAACAGTGTAGTTCAAGAGCAAGATTTAGTGACACAAAGTCTGTGAGTTTGTGACTTTTAAAGTTACATTTTCTACTTTGGACAAGCTCTGTTGGAATAAAGATTAGTTTTGTGTGATATGTGCATTATTTGGCCTTTGATTTGAACCTGTATGAAGTTACACATGCTACACACGCAGTAGCTTTAGCAGTGCAACCTTGGGCAGAGCAAGTTGTCACAACAGTGGCAAAAAATCTCTAGTGAAACTTGAGAAAGGAACAATCAGCTGTCCCTGCCTGTCATTTTTGTTTTATGTCTGGTTCCTCAGCAGCCTGGAGGTGTGGAGTCCACTCAGGAGCACAAGGCTGCCATTCAGACTGGCTGGTGTTTCACACACCGTGCTGCAGGGAATTAAATAAATCCTGAGCCTGGCAGGGGAGTCACCCCCACAGGGACAGGCTAGCCTGGAATTCCCAGCACAACACACTAATCCTAAAGCAACTGCCAGTCAAATCCTACAGCAATGTCTTTATGATTTTTTAACTTCAGTAACCAAGTTCTTGTAAGGGCTCTTTGTCATAAAGATCGAATGAGTATTAAATAACCAAACCCTGTGTAGTTGTTTAGTTTGGGATTTTTGTTTTCTTTAGACAGACCTTCAACAACCAGATCACCACATCAGCCTCCACACCAGCCTCCAGTGCCGCCCCAGCGACCTGGCCCAGCCCCAGGACCAGCCTCATTTGGGGGAAGAAGTGCTACTGTATGTTCCTTTCTCAATATCTCACCTATTTCCTATCCCAGGACTTTCTTAGGAATCCAAGAGTAGGGCCATTTTTATTCACCTGCTGTATGAGGAGGAAGCCACCAAAATAGATTTGTACTCTGTTACAAGGTGGCCATTGTTCAAGGAACAATTAAATTTCATGGGAGAAATATATTTAATTATTTCATTCATTCTTACACTGGAAATATACACCTACTTGCGAATGCCTCTCTTACACAAATTATGTATTTATAAGAGATGCCTCTGTTTTGAAAAAAAGATTATGTTTTTCCAAGCTATACTTCTAGCAGTTGCCCAATTGAATTAGGACCATCATAATACTGATGAGCAAGATTTGATTCCATTCATTTTCCTGCTGTAAATACTTCAAAGCTGAAAGCACTTGTGCAGTTGACAGCTGGCACAATAGGTTCAGAGTTTGCCAGAACAGATGTACACTAAACCTACCGATGTACACACAAGTAAAGGTTTAGGATGTCATGTAGGGACTTTTGGTCTGATGTAGTGCCAGAGACACAACGGCATTGTTGAAGCTCCTGTTCCTTTCCTTTGACAATACACCCCCCCTTCCTGAGGAGACATCCCACTGGAATGCTGGGACACAGCAGATGGAGGCGATTCTGCATCCAACAAAACCCAGTGGGTGTAGGTCGTGCCTCAGGAGGGTCCCTGGCTCCTGTCCTTCCTGCAGCGAGAAGGGCCCTGCTCCTTGTGCTGTGCCACACAAGACTAACAAATGCGTGTGGTGGGGTTAATATCCTCCAGAGAGAAGGGTGAAGACACATTTTAACCACTTGTTAAATACTTGTTTTAGCTACCAGCTTTCCCTCCTCCACCAAGCAACAACGACTTGAGTAGAGACAGAAACATGAAGCCTTTGAAACGTGAGTACAGCCAGTGTTCTGTTTGTAAAACTTTTCCCACAGACTGTGCAGCACTTCACTTCTTCCTCTTTTCCCTCAGTTCCACTCTCTTCTGCTACTCATACAGGAGCCTGAATTGTTATTTTAAGACGTTACACCAGTTCTAGTCTATGCATAATAAAGATATATTGCCCTATACCAGCAAATGATCTTACACAGTTGTTGTGTTTAGCCCCAGCTCCTTCTATAGACAGAAGCACAAAACCCTCTCTGGATCGCCTTGTTCCCCCATATGAAAGAGAAAGCCCAGGGTCAGGTCAGTATTTGCTTACATTAATATCACTGGGATTGCTTTAATTACTGAAAATCATCACTTTGTATATAATTAATGCAAAAGAACAAGGTTCAGCCAAATGTAATCAAAGTAATCCGTTTATGAATAAATGATGTGAGCAGAGCTTACAAAGTAGGAGAGAAGTTTCATCTAGAAAACAGCAACTGTGGGTCAGGCAGGTGAGCAGAAAGAACCCTGTGCAGTAAAGGTTTGATGTACACTTAAATGATTGAACAAGGAAATATTTAGTAGGTTAAAGGAGGAAATCACCTTTGCATGCTAAGACAACGAAACTCTGCATGCACTCTACAATAGACTTAAAAGAAGGCTGAGAACTAATAAGACCTAAAAAAAAAAAAGGTATTTCCTTCAGACCTGAAAACCACATTATACAAAGTATCTACAGATATGACTCCACGATTATATTTATTATCTAAACTCTTATCTGTTATATAATGGCAAAAAAGTATCCAATAGTTCAATGCTGAACCTTAGATAATGTGATTGTGAGATATGCCATGTTGAAAATGTTTAAATTTCCCTTTAATAAGAGAGATTGCAATTTTACCATCACTTGCAAAGCCAAAATATTTTTCTGGCTTACATCTCAGGATGTGAGTTCTTCAACCTCCAAGACTAACTTTCAGTTTTATTCAAAACTCATTTATTTCATAGGAAGTTTAATTAATCAACTTCAATATTTCCTAAATGTAAGCTTTTGCTGTTTTCAGGGAAGAAGCCAGGCATTCCTGAAAAGGTAAATTTTTTGTGATTATTGATAACTTTTGCCTATTTTGATACACTTACACATTCTTTTAACTATTCCTTGTTGTTTTACAGCCTCTGGTTTCACAGCTAAGGTAAGAGTTTGTCCGCAAATGATCCTCTCATTGCCAGTATTCCCCAGTTATTTCTTAATAAGCAGCTTTTTGCCTTTATTTCATCATCTTGCTCCTGCTTTAGATCCCTGGGAGAGCAGTTAGCAATGATGCCAAAACCTCCTGTCCCACCAAGTGACAGATACGAAAGAGGGAATCCGCCTCCTCTAAGGAAGCAAAGCCCTGGAAAGTAAGTGCTCATTTAATTGAAATTCAATAAAGGAGAAATGAAATTTAACAAAAATATGGAGAAGCAACACAGGATGGTCTGATTTACTGGTCCTGCATGGCAGCAGGGTCTTTGGATATCAAAGTTTTGGTTTATTAATATGCACAGGATGTGCTTGAAGCTGCAGAAAGGTGTGAATGCAGAAAACTCTCTCCAGTCATATCCCAAAGAGCCATTACGTGGGCCATGACTCACTTCCAAGTCATACAAAGATATACATGATCCATGTTTTTTCCACCAGAGCAAGATCTTGCTCTAGGGAACATTCTTACATGAGTTCTATTGCTATTGTTTTAGGGTGTTAGAAAAGGAATGCTTTGCTTTCATCCCATTGATTTTATTAGCTTGCAAAACTACTCCTTAACAGCCAGCAGAGTTTCCTAGCAGAACTGAATCATTCCCCAGCATTTTCCAGACAACCTGGGGGCTCAACTGATTGAACTTAAAACAAGAGAGGAAATAATTGAGATCTGCTGATCATCCAGGGTAATTTATGAGAGAAACAAAGCCTGATATCCTTATGATGTGTTCCAGTAGTGTTGTCAGATATTACAAATGAGTTCAAGGTTTGAAGACTAATGTTTCATCATTGTACAAATTTGTTTTAAGCTATTATCTTACAATCAATTCATCGGACATTTTCCTTATTGATAAAATCAAGATGGGCTAAGGCCTAGAATAATGCCTTAGATTATGGCTGAAAATTAGAATCTTAGATGTTTTTATGAGGAAAAAATGTTTCTGCATTCATTGGTCTTTAAAACTTACAATAAATTCATGTACTAGTTGAAAATATGGCCTAATGCACACGAAGTGAGTAAGTATTATTTCACCTATGATGAGTGTTTTGTTTTCATTTCAGGCACAGTTGGCCACCACACAAGAAAAATGAAGTAAGTATAGTCTCAAAGCATATATTTAAAAGTATAGGGGTTACAGTAAAATTAAGTACCTGTATAAACTAATAATGCTGGAAAAGGTAAACTTGTTTCTTTTATAAATTATAAGGAATACTCATGGATCTTTCATAGCACATGGGGTGTTTTTAAACAGTTCTTCTATGTCAAGCTCAGTTTGTTCCCTGTTTATCTCAGGTAACAGCAACAATAAGGCCAGAATTTCTTCTATGACATGGGAGAAGTGGTTTTGCTTAGAGAATATTTGGGCTTCTGGGTATTTTTTCAGCTTAAGCTGACCTACAACTTTCACTTTCAGATTACTCTGAGAGTCTATATGTACTTGAATGAATAAGGAAAGTTTATCTCTCCTGAGAGTTACTATTTTATTTTAGATCAAGATGTGTTATGGGACATCCACCACACATCCTGTTTGTAAATAATAGCTGCACTTTAATGTGAAAACTCGAAAAAATTATTTGGTGTTGGATGAAGACAAAACACCCAGCATTTAAAAGGGAAGTGACAGTGTAAATATTGGGAATCCTTGTCTATTCAAAATTCAATGTCCAGATTTTGTTTTGTAAAACATTCCTAAGAACTGTGCTCTAATATGTTGCTATTTTTTTTTTTTGTTGTTCCCCAGGAAGAAGAAGACAGTAAGTATTTCTACAGTGATTTTCCAAACTTAAAATCTTCCTTTGTCTTAGTTGAAAAAAAAAAAGAAAAAAAAAATTATTTCAGAGTTGTTTCTTTAGAGCCATTTCTAAAGTCAGGTGGGACCTTGATAGGCTGTAAAATTCTTATAGAGTGCCTCATGCAGATTTATATATCAAAGCCACAAACCCAGGAAATCAATAGCTAATAGCTTCCTTCACTCAGCCAGTTACCAGCCAGCAGGATTTGTTATTTTGAAATACATTGCATTAGAGAGATTTGTGTTCTGCATACAGCACCAAACAGCTGGAGACACAAACCTGGTGTCTCCCAGTCCTCAGCAAACCCCGCTGGCACCAGGCTCTGTGTAATGTTAGTCACTTTTATGAACAGAAGCAGAACTTCCTCCATGTACCAACAGTGTTTATAAATGACTGCAGAATGCTGATTTCTGACATGAAGTTGGTAAAGTGACTCGATAACAGAAGCAGGACATTTGGCCAAGTCTCTATGAATTATTACTGCCCATAAGCCTCCATAAAGAATAAGGTTATTTAAGCTGTGCAGAGCACAGTTAACCTGTTCCACTCTCACTGCTAATTCAGGTCTGAGGACACTGCAGAAAGAAAATGTTTTATTTCATGCTGGGAGAAATCTCAGAATGATGTTCAAAAAGGTGATATCAAATCTGCTATTTAGAAGCAATGTGACAGAAAACATGTACCACCTTCAGCTCTGCTGCAGTTAAGGGACCTGAATTGTGGCTTATCCAAAACAGAAGTTAGAAAATGTAAATGTTGCTTAAGCCAGTTCCAGTTTATTTTTAATTTTAATACCTACTTTTAAGTTCTCAGCTGACTATATGAGTTTCCAATCTGTAACTAACACATCAAGGACTGTTATTGCATTATATTTATCTAATTAAACAGCAGTCAGGTGACAGAATTTCTTCATTCTACTTCATTTAAGAATATCTCATGTAGGATTTAAGTTTCCTTCTATTTCTCTCCACAGCTGCCCTCCAAAGACCAGTGCCACAGCTGGCTTTGCCCCCATACAGCTCCAATGCATTCCCACCCAAATCTGTGAAGCCTCCACCTAAGCCAGGATCCAACAGCATTCCTGCTGCAGAAAGGTTTGTTTCACCATTATTGGTCATTCCTTTTGAATCTCAATCTCTTGGTTGCTCATTGATGAGACTGTGCCCTTGCCTCTACAAAATACTAATTAGTGCTGTTCCTACTATTCAGGAGAATCCTTGATAGAATTGAAGCTCTGTATCAGTGGAGCAGAGAGGGTACATCAGGCAACAAAGGAAAAAAAAAACATGAATCTCTCTGTTTTATGGCAAAGAGTAGCCATAAAAAAATTTTATCCCTTGGAGTGGCTACCTAGAACAGAAGCTAGACAGGATTAAGAGAGTAAAAGCAGGTATTTGTTGAAGGCATTCAGTAGGTTCACCTTGGGCAGTCAAAAGCCTCCAAGGGGCTACACCCAAGGTGGATGATGGTCACGAATTTTTCACACAATTAAAAGTTTGGTTCATTTACATATCAGAGGTTAATCCTCCAATTACAGTTGCAGGTAATTAAATAATTTACTCCAAGTTTTTCTCCCCCAGTTCACTGTTGTTACATCTCTCAGGGCCTGAGACCCTGAGGTGTCCTTGAGTTTCAGGCCCAGAGAGGAATTGTTTTGTCTGAATGAAATGCGAGAACAGCAGCTGACAGGCTGTGGAGTTTTAGAGTGACACACTAAAGCAGGATCTGAAAAATATAAAAGCTAAACCTTACAACATCAAGACCCTACACAGTACAAGGCTTCCACTCTTTGAGACACCTCTCCCATTGCTTGCAGGATCCATAAGAGTTATCAGTCCTTTTGGGAAGGGATTATCTTCTACAAAACCAGGCAGGATTCAGGACAAAGGGGTCCTGCACCCTTTAGGAGCTTAAGTGTTATAGCTGCAACTCCTAAGTGTTCAAAACTAAAAAAACCCACAACCCGTTGTCTGGAGTTGAATCTGAAAGAATTTCACCCCCCTTTTACTAAATTTTACTCCAATGGTTGATAATTCCTATTTAAAATTGTGAACCTTGCTGCAATTTTTTCCCAGCTTCAACTTACAAATATTTGATTGTTATGCCTTCATTTGCTAGACAGAAGAGTCCCTAATTAAATTTTGATTTCTGATGTACCATGCAACAGACTTAGACTTTGATGACTTAGAGTGGGCTCCTTGAGTCCATGTCTGATACCCATTTATAATCTCTGTATTTTTTTAATGGCTCTTTGATGAATTCTTCACATTTACCATCATTCTCTGGAACTGCTGACACCCAAACAAAACAAGTACTGCAGTAGCAATAGCAAGGTCATATGCAAATTGAACTATTCCTATGATGAACACTTCTGCTTATATTCAAAGAACATTGCCAGATCTTGCTGTAGCAGAGGCCCCTGGTTTGACTGATTCTCTCCCATAAATCAAGTCATGATAGGGTGTTTTTGTTGTGCAAACAAAATTACCATATTTATCAGAGCCTTTTCAACAGCTCATTTAAGCAGAAGAGAAATATGAACAGTTAAAAAAAGGAGTGCAGGCCATTTGTTCTCAATTAGGTGAAGAAACAAAAAATAATAACAAAAATGGAAGAGTGGGACTTCATTTGGAGCCATTTTGGATGTGGATTGAGGTTGGCAGAGATCTCTAGATGTCTTCTGGTCCAGCTCCCAACTGAGGCAAGGTCACCTTGAGCAGGCTGCCTGGTGCCCTGTCCAGATGGCATTTGAATGTCTCCAAGGAAAGAGAGAGATTCCACAACATTCTTGGCAACTTGCTCCACTCCTTGGTTGCCCTCACATTAAAAAAGTGTTTCCTGATGTTCAGAGGGAACCTCTGGTCTTGTCACTGGGCACCAGTGGAAAGAGCCTGGCTCTCCCTTCAGATATTTACGTGCTTTAAAAGACCCCTCCTGAGCCTTGTCAGCTTCCATCTCCCTCAGCCTTTCCTGATGTTGCTGGTCCTTCCCAGCTTGCAACATAGAAGTGAAGCTTGCATTTTTATCAACAATGTTACAGAAGTCGCAAGAAAAATAACTCTGTAAGTGGAACCCTGCAGCGAGCAAGGTCTGGGGAGCTGCTCCCCGTGCTTCCTGCTCTGGGGGAAGGATGGAGTCATGCCCTGTGAAAACTCCACAAGCTGAAGGACTTTCCTGAACTGATCCTGGTACAAAAGTCTTGGTAGCCTTTACTGATTGCCTTATTCCCAGATACTGAGCTCCAGGTAAACTTAAAGGCGGATCCACCTACACAAAAAAAGAAGGGAGGAAAACCAAAAAGAAGAAAAGAGAAGGCTCTCCTCACCCTGCACAGGTCTCAAGGGGGTCTCACATTCTGTAAAACAGGCAAAAAAGTTCAGATTAACTGATCAGAGAACAGAAATATTGTAGAGAAATGTATTCATACTGACTACTCTTTTTTTTTGAATACAGTGCTAGAAACCTGTCTTCAACTGGCTCTTTACCACCACGCTTCCATCCAGGTTTGTATAGTTTCAGTGCAGTCAATATAAGAGGGTTTTTTTTAATGGATGTTGCTGCTTGGACTGTGAACAGAAAACCAGCAAGTTCCTGAAAGGCGTCTTGTGTACCTTACTTAGTCTGAATCAATGATTTGGGGCTTTTTCCCCCCAAGAAGTTTAGGCTTCCTGCCTAGTTAAACCAGTGTCAAAACTTCATAGAACCATCCTTTTCTGTACAGTACTGAGAGCTGAGCTATGCAAATCACTGTGGTGTGCTAATACTTCCCAAAAAGGTTAGCAGATGCTTTTCTTGTGAAATATGCTCCCTATTTGTCTTG